>SJYV01033058.1:965834-975843 GCA_006410875.1 Neotragus pygmaeus
AAAAAAAAAAGGCACAAAATTTCCCAGTAACAAAGGAGAAAAAATAAAAACATTTGAAATATTATGGAAAACTGAAAGATCTGCAAATATCTATAAACAGTAAAGATGAGATAACTATTCCTTTAAAGGAAAGACAAAGGTGAGGACATTTAGAGAGCTGAAGATTTATTCAGATCCTCTTAGTGAATATTGATTATATAGATCATTACAACATAGGTTCCAAGTTTCATCACATTCCTTCCTACCCTATCTAGGCATTGGCTACCATCTTCATTTCTGAACTTCCCAAAATGTAAAAAGAGACCCAGAGTCCCCCCTCACGTGGCACCCTCTCCCCATCTCCCTGTGGATACAATTAAAGGTCCTGCCTTCTTCCCATCCGTGTATGTGTCCCTCACGGGGAAGCCAGGGACAGGACGGGGACGCTCCCTTGCTTCCTGCCAATCAAGGGGGTCACTTCTCGGGGGTCTTCATCTCTTTCCAGGAAGAGGCTGGAAAACACCCCCTAGCTCTGGCCCCAGCACCACCCAGCGCCCAGGCCAGTACCCCCTCCAGCCCGGGCAGCTGGCCCGCGGCCTGCTGTGGCAGGCAGGCCTGGCCAGGCCTGGGCGCTGGCCCAAGAGGGCTCTGGGCGGCAAAGGGGGAGCGGACGCTCTGGGCTGCTGCAGCCCTGCCCCCGCTGTTCCCATAAATGGTCCAGTCCCCGGACGGAAGGCTCCCAGCTGTCCTCTAGTCCCCTGGGGGAGCGCCTTGCCGGCTGGGGGCAAACTGGCCCGTGCCTGCCCCAGCTCTATGTCCACTCGCACACGTGCTCAGAGCCACCGGAGTACTGCCCACATGGCCCAGGGTCAGGACCCTTTGCGCCAGCTGGGCAGAAGCGGGTGCCCACCCAGGGATTGACTGCGGGGGGACCACCCCCTGCCCATGCCCCCAGCACACACCCTCACCCCGAGCCTTCCTCAGAGGCCAGCCTGGTTTTGAGGGAGTATCATTTTGAGGGACATTTTAAAATCTTTTATCTAGATGTTTATTGTAGAAAATTTAGAAAATACAGAAATGTGTAAAGAAAAGCCTTTTATGTCAACACCGAGAGATAAGCACTGTTGACATTTGGTATATGTATTTCCAGCCTTTTTTCCTCAACACTATTTTAAATCTGATCACACTGTATTTATAGCTGTGTAACCTTTTTCCAGGTAGCATACTAGACTGTCTTTTTCTTAATATTTAAATGCCATACCTAATGGTATTTTTTAATGGCCAAAGCTTGGCCCCTCTGGGAGGACCCTTGGCCCTGTGCCCCTTCTTGGCTTTGCAGATAAGACTTGGCCCAACCCTAGTATCTGTCCCCCTAGTATCCTTTAGTTCCACGGCTTTTGCCCCCGCCCCCTCCAGTCTCCAGCTGCTGTTGTGTCAGTGTGTGTGTGTGTGTGTCTGTGTGTTTGTGTGTCTGTTAGTATGTGTGTCTGTGTTCCAGTGTCTGTGATTGTGTGTATCTGTGTTTATGTGCCTGTGATTGTGTGTGTGTTTGTGATTGTATTTGTGTGTGTGCAGAGGGGGCACACAGATGCGATCAGGCAGGCCTATTCCATGGGTCAGGATGTGGAGTTGAGGTATTCCGGATTTGCAAGAGGGTGGAAGTTTATGATTACTTGAGACAGTGGAATTTATAAACATAGCCTCTAAATAGTTCCAAGCCTTCTACCACCCAAGACTTCTTTAATGACCCCCCTCCCCAGCATGATGTTTCAAAAGCTGTTTGGCAGACAGAGGTCATTGTCATGACCCCCTTCCTATCTTTATAAGCTTCAGGGATTCCTGCTGCCTGTCAGAGCCTGTGGGCAGCACTCAAAGGTCTGAGCTGCAAAGAAGACTTAACAGCTTTATCCACGAGGGCTTTTGAAATATTAAAAACGTTTAGACTCCTGTTTCTGCCTCCCCGGATGATCAAGGTGAGGCCGTGCCTACCTGGAGGATAGCTGAGGAGGTAGTGACAACAGGAAGAGGGGCCATTCCGACATTTTCTGCCAGTGACCTGAGAGCTGAGCCCTGCCCGAGGCTGCCCGTCAGGGACCAGCTCTGATCCATGCAGGCCAGAAGTGATGATGGTTTGTTCAATCTCCGCATCCTGCCTCATGCTGCCCACTCTGGTTCTGTAGGGAATCGACTGGCTTCAGATTAGGCCCACGTCAAATCCTATCTCTAAATTTGACCTTGAGCAACTTACTTCCATTTTTTGAGCCTCCAATTTCACGCCTGTGAGACGGTTGCTATGATGGTTCTTATGAACCCTCTCACGATTGCTGCGATTGGTCGGATGAGATAAAGTAGAAATTCCTGGTGCCTAGTTTCCTGATCATCATCTCCTGATAAAGATTGCTTCGTAACTGCCTCCCACTTCAAGCATCCCCTCGAGTCGTAGCCCGAGAGAGCTGGAAGGGCAAAGTTAGACCACCCCTCCCTGAAGAGATGGAGAAAACTGCCCAGAGCAGCTCACTGCAAGCTGGATAGACATTCTTCACAATTCCTTCCTGTACCATCGATGTCCTCCCACTGGGAGTGCAGTGGGCTCATTCACCTCCGGGCCTGGGCTTCCTTAAGTTCTGGAGACGTTCAGCTGTCGCCTCCTTGTCCTCTTCAGCCTCCTCTCCGGGACTCCTGCCAGGCGCTGCTGGGAGCTTCCTACTTTGTCCTCTGTCTCTTCATTCCCGCTCATATTTCTCATCCTTCCCTCTGTCCTGTGCTCCAAGTGATTTCCCTGGCTATATCTTAGCCTGTGCATTGAGATGACCACTTTTCCAATTTAATAACCATACTTTTAATTTTTGCACTTCTATTAGTTTTAGACCTCCAGTGTCTTCATAAAAGTCTATTCTTACTTCACAGATCCTGTTCCTTCTCTTATACTTTTAAGGACCTGCATTTTTTTTAAATTGCTGTAATATATACCTAGCATTTACCATTTGACCTTTCTTTTTTATTTTTTTGGCTATGACACAGCATGTGAGATCTTAGTTCTCCACCCAGGGATCTGACCCATACCCCCTGCATTGGAAGCACAGAGTCTTAACCACTGGACTGCCTGGAAAGTCCCCATTTTAACCTTTAGGAAGTCTACAGTTCAGTGGCATTGAGTATATTCAGTTACTGTGCAGCCATCACCATACCTATTCGAGTCCCCTTCTCTTGGGTACACATCCCAAACTGAAATTCCTGGGTCACAGAGTAATTCTATACTCTTTTCCGCAGTGGCTGCACCGTTTTAGTACCACCAGCAGTGCACAAATGTTCCAATTTCTGCATGTGTTGGCCATCACTTGATGTTTCTGTGTTTTGTTTTTTGGAATTTTTTTGTAACAGCCATCCTAGTGGTATCTCAGATTCTGATTTGTATTTCCCTAATGAATAGTGATATTGGACATCTTCTCAAATACTTATGATCCATTTAGAGATAATCTTTAGAAAGATATCTAGTGAAGTCCTTTGCCCACCCTTGAATTGGCTTGTTTGTTTCTTCACTGTTGAGTTTGGCGAGCTCTTTATATATTCTGGCTATTAGTTGCTTATCAGATCTAGGATTTGCAAATATTTTCTCCAGTTCTCTTGCTTGCCTTTTTACTCTGTTGTTAGTATCCTTTGACGTGCAAAAGCTCTTAATTTTAATGAGGTCCAGCTTGTCTGTTTTTTCTTTTGTTGCCTATGCTTTTGGTATCATATCCAAGAAATCATTGCCAAATCCAATGTCATGAAGCTTTTCTGCTATGATTTCTTCAAAGAGGTTTACAGTCTGAGTTATGTTTAGGTCTATTATCCATTTTGAGTTTATTTTTGCAGATGGTGTGAAGCCTAGTTAAGTCCCTTTTGGATTTCCCTAATGCTTGTCCCTCGTTTGGTATGGTCTAATCCATTTCTGTGTCTGGAGTTTAGCACAGACTCTGGAGCCGAGCTATGTGGATTTGAGTACCACCTCCACTGTTTGCTAGCTGTATGACTATGAGCAAGTTTGCAAGTTTCCCAACCTCTCTGTCCCTCCTTTTCTTCATCTATAAACTGGATGCATTGATCATAGTACCTGCCTCGTAGTTTATTGTGAGGATTCATATTCCAAAAGCCCTCAAAAGGTCCCTAGCCCCTGTACAATGCTTAGTGGTGGAGGTCATTACTAACACTAACTGCACTGGATTTCCTCTTGTACATCGTATTCTTGACCTATGAGCCATCTTCACTGGAATAGCCTTCCACAGGGGAACTGTTCCCAGGCACACACCAGGTTGTGAAGGTGTCCTCAGGGTTGGTTTCATAATTGTTTCTTGCAGGGTCCTTTTAGAAAAGAAGGCATCTGCTGGCTCCCTTGATGGAGGCATTACTTCCACTGTGGCTGACTATTCTGAGGTAGGCACTGATGCTGCAGCCCTTTGGGCATGGATGCATTTTGATTGCTCATATGGGCTCCCACTCACTGCTGCATGAGCCCTCCTTCTCTCCCAGGCATCTGAATAGTCTGTTTTCTTGCTTTCCATCTCAGCTCCGTATTTTGCATTTTAAAAAATACTATATTTGACCCCAAATAGCCAAAGCAATCTTGAGAAAAAAGAACTAAGCTGGAGACATCACACTTCCTGATTTCAAACTTTATTACAAAGCTACAGTAAACACAACAATTTGGTACTGACATAAAAACAGACACATAAATCAATGGAACAGAAAGCCCAGAAATAATCCCACACATATATGGTCAATATATTTATGACAGAAAAGTCAAGACTATACAATGAGGGAAGGATAGTGTCTTCAATAAATGGTGTTGAGAAAACTGGATGGCCACATGCAAAAGAATGAAACTGGACCCCTGTCTTATACCACAGACAAAAATCAACTCAAAGTGGATTAAAGGCTTCAAAGTAAGACCTGGAACCATAAAAATCCTAGAAGAAAATACGGGGAGTAATCTCCTAGACATCAGTCTTAGCCAAGATTTTTTTTTTAATTTGACACCTAAAAGGCAACAAAAGCAAAAATCAACAAATGATTCTACATCAAACTACAAAGCTTATCCACAGCAAAAGAAGCCATCAACAAAATGAAAAGGCAACTTCCAGACTCAGAGAAAGTATTTGCAAATCATATACTATCTGATAAAGGGTTAAATATTAAACATACATGAAGAATTCATAGAAGTCCAAACAACTACAGAAAAAAAATTTGATTTAAAAATGGGCAAGGCTCTGAATAGACTTTTTTTCAAAGAAGATTTACTGATGGCCAAGAAGTACATGAAAAGTTATACAACCTCACTAGTCATCAAGGAAATGCAAATCAAACAATGAGACATCACCTCCACCTCTTAGAATGGCTATTATCAAAAAGATAAGAACTATTAAGTGAGAGCAAGGATATGAAAAGGGAACCCTTGTGCACTGTTGGTGGGAATGTAAATTGGTACAGCTACTTGGAAAACAGTATGGAGGTTTCTCAAAAAAAAGTAAAAATAGATTACCATCAGTTCAATTCAGTTCAGTTCAGTTGCTCAGTTCAGTTCAGTTCAGTTCAGTTGTGTCTGACTCTTTGCAGCCCCATGGACCGCAGCATGCCAGGCCTCCCTGTCCATCACCAACTCCCGGAGTTTACTCAAACTCATGTCCATTGAGTCGGTGATGCCATCCAATCATTTTATCCTCTGTTGTCCCCTTCTCCTCCCTCTTTCAATCTTTCCCAGCATCAGGATCTTTTCCAATGAGCCAGTTCTTCTCATCAGGTGGCAAAAGTATTGGAGTTTCAGCTTCAGCATATTCAATATTCCAATGAATATTCAAAACTGATTTCCTTTAGGATGGATTGGTTGGATCTCCTTGCAGTCCAAGGGACTCTCAAGAGTCTTCTCCAACACCACAGTTCGAAAACATCAATTCTTCAGTGCTCAGCTTTATAGTCCAACTCTCACATCCATACATGACTACTGGAAAAACAATAGCTTTGAC
The DNA here is from genome assembly GCA_006410875.1 of Neotragus pygmaeus. NCBI lineage: Eukaryota > Metazoa > Chordata > Mammalia > Artiodactyla > Bovidae > Neotragus > Neotragus pygmaeus. The sequence continues at coordinate 971,813 of SJYV01033058.1, forward strand.
TAGACAGACCTTTGTCAGCAAACTGATGTCTCTGCTTTTTTGTATGCTGTCTAGGTTGGTCATAGCTTTTATTCCAAGGGGCAAGTGTCTTTTAATTTCATGGCTGCAGTGATTTTGGAGCCCCAAAATAAAGTCTGTCACTGTTTCCACTGTTTCTCCATCTATTTGCCATGAAGTGATGGGACCAGATGCCATGATCTTAGTTTTCTGAATGTTGAGTTTCAAGCCAACTTTTTCACTCACTTCTTTCACTTTCATCAAGAGGCTCTTTTAGTTCTTCTTCGCTTTCTGCCATAAGGGTGGTGTCATCTGCATATCTGAGGTTATTGATATTTCTCCTAGCAATCTTGATTCCAGCTTGTGCTTCATCCAACCCAGCATTTCTCATGATGTACTCTGCATAGAAGTTAAATAAGCAGGGTGACAATATATGGCCTTAACGTACTCCTTTTCCTATTTGGAACCAGTCTGTTGTTCCATGACCAGTTCTAACTGTTGCTTCCTGAACTGCATACAGATTTCTCAAGAGGCAGGTCAGGTGATCTGGTATTCTCATCTCTTTAAGAATTTTCCAGACTTTGTTGTGGTCCACACAAAGGCTTTGGCATAATGAAGAAGAAGTAGATATTTTTCTAGAACTCTCTTGCTTTTTCAATGATTCTGCAGATGTTGGCAATTTGATCTCTGGTTCCTCTGCCTTTTCTAAATCCAGCTTGAAAATCTGGATGCAATACTTGTACTTGGATGCAATCTCAAAAATGACAGAATGATCTCTGTTTCCAAGGCAAACCATTCAATATCACGACCAGTAATGCTGAAGAAGCTGATGTTGAATGGTTCTGTGAAGACTTACAAGACCTTCTAGAACTAACACCCAAAAAAGATGTCCTTTTCCTTATAGGGGACTGGAATGCAAAAGTAGGGAATCAAGAAACACCTGGAGTAACAGGCAAATATGGCCTTGGAGTACAGAATGAGGTAAGGCAAAGGCTAATAGAGTTTTGCCAAGAGAACACATTGGTCATAGCAAACACTCTCTTCCAACAACACAAGAGAAGACTCTACACATGGACATCACCAGATGGTCAATACTGAAATCAGATTGATTATATTCTCTGCAGCCAAAGATGGAGAAGCTCTATACAGTCAGCAAAAACAAGACCAGGAGCTGACTGTGGCTCAGATCATGAACTCCTTATTGCCAAATTCAGACTTAAAGAAAATAGAGAAAACCATTAGACCATTCAGGTATGACCTAAACCAAATACCTTACACAGTAGAAGTGACAAATAGATTCAAGGGATTAGATCTGATAGAGTGCCTGAAGAACTACCATACAATACAGCAATTCCACTCCTGGGTATATATCCAAAGAAAATGAAATTACAGTCTTGATATCTGCACCCTCATGTTCATTGCAGCATTATTTACAATAGCTGAGATATGGAAACAGCCTAAGTGTCCACTGATGGAAATTAAAAATGTCACACACACACACACACACACACACACACACACATGTGCATGTACACGCACAGGAATACTATTCTGCCATGTAAAAGAAGGCAAGCTGGCCATTTGCAACAGCATGGATGGAACTTCAGAGCATTATGCTAAGTGAAATAGGTCAGACAGAGATGGGCAAATACTGTATGATCTCATTTATATGCAGAATCTAAAATACAAAACCCTGCCCAGTGGCNAGCTGGCCATTTGCAACAGCATGGATGGAACTTCAGAGCATTATGCTAAGTGAAATAGGTCAGACAGAGATGGGCAAATACTGTATGATCTCATTTATATGCAGAATCTAAAATACAAAACCCTGCCCAGTGGCTCAGCAGTAATGAATCTCCCTGCAAGGAAGGAGACACAGGAGATGTGGGTTCAATCCTTGAGTAAGGAAGATCCCCTGGAGGAGGAAATGGCAACCCACTCCAGTATTCTCGCCAGGGAAATCCCATAGACAGAGGAGCTACAGTACATATGGACTAGCCTGAGGGGCTACAGTCCATGAGGTTGCAAAGAGTCAGACATGACTGAGCAACTGAGCGTGCACAACAACAACAACAACAACAGTAAAAAAAACCTAAAAACACCCCCAAACAAAACAAAACAAAATTGAACTCATAGATATAGAGATGGTGAATGCCAGAGCAAGGGTGGGTGAGTGAAATGGGTGAAGGCAGTCAAAAAGTATAAACTTCTTGTTGCAAGATAATCAAGTCCAGAGGGTGACGTGTATAGCATGAAGATAATAGTAACCAAATAATAACCAAGCAAGCAAAAAGTACTTTTTAAAAAAAATCCTGATAGATGGCCCCTTACTTTCTGTGCCTCCTGACAGCAAACTTATGGTCTAGGGCTCTCCCTTGGGAAACAGGTGTAAGGACAGTGAAAAAGAGGACTTGTCCTGGGTCGATCATACTTCCCTCAAGAGAGAAAAAGGCCAAAAAATGAGAACATAAGCGGTCAAGTCAGAAGAACATGGAAAGACAACTGTGCTTGCAGAATCCAGAGACCCAGAGAGGTCTTTTCCTTCCGTCTACCCATTCATCCATCCTCCCACTCACCTGCTCAGAAGTAATGCCAGCCTGTGGAGGGAGGGGGTTCATCAATCCCTGGTCAAGATCAAGGGTGGCTCCAATGCCAGGGAGAAGTGACCGAGTAGAGTGGAACAAGCTCTGGTCTAGACATTAAGAGCCCTGGTTGTCCTTTCGGCTCTGCCGCTGACCTGGTGTGAAGGTAGTATGGCTAGACCATTCTAGACCTCAGTCTCCTCACCTGTAAAATGGGGACAGTTGGGCCAGAAGCTAGGTGGGGCCTTTCCCTTTCTGACATTCCGTGGCTGGCCCTTTAGCCCGTGATGTCANGTGTGAAGGTAGTATGGCTAGACCATTCTAGACCTCAGTCTCCTCACCTGTAAAATGGGGACAGTTGGGCCAGAAGCTAGGTGGGGCCTTTCCCTTTCTGACATTCCGTGGCTGGCCCTTTAGCCCGTGATGTCACAATATGGAGCTGGGCCATGATTGGGCCACCGCCGCCTCCCGCTCCACTCTTCTTTCGGTCATGGCAGCAGGAGGGACGTGCCCTGGCCCTGGCCTACTTGTGCTCTTCTGTTGTGCCATGGCTCAGGGTGACCAGGACTCAGGTGGGGCTGGCACCCGAAGGAGCGTGGGATCAGGCCCGGGGACCTGGCAGGGGCAGGCCCCTCCCAGGCCAACTGACGCCCATCTCTTCTGCAGACCAGCTCTACAATGAGACTGTGGCAAAGGCCTTCCTGCAGTTTTACGACCGAACAGCCCAGGTTGTCTGGAACCAGTTCATGGAGGCCGCCTGGAACTATGTCACCAACATCACAAAGAAAAATCAAGAGGAGATGGTGTGGTGCCACTTCCACCCCTGCCCCTTCGCCCTTTGTTCTTCTCAGGGGTCACGGTGCAGGGGTGCTGGGGGGCAAGGAATCACCTTTTGCCACGCTTCCAGAGCTAGATGAAAGAGGGAAGCCCCAAAGCACATGTCCGAACAGACGTCAGGCTCCAGACCTCCTGGAGCCCCGAAAGCTTTCTTTCCTCTAGCTTCTTTCCTCTTGTAAATATCACCTGCTTGCTCTTAGGGAGCAGGTTCCCTCCCTTCTTGCTCTTAGCAAAGTTTCAATGACTCCAAACCCTTTACAGGGGCTTTGGAAGGAGGTTGTGGGGCTGGGCCCTGGAGTTCACTGTGAGACCCTCACCCTCTCCTTCACACTCACACGACAAACGTGGTGACCATCCTTCCAGGTGTACAAGGACATGGAGAAGTCCCAGCACACGCTGTACTTTGGCACGCAGGCCCGCCTGTTTAAGGTCGCCAACTTCCAGGACTCGGACGTGAAGCGCATGCTGAGTAAGCTGCTGAACGTAGGCAAGGCGGCCCTGCCCAAGAAGGAGCTCCAAGAGGTGATGGACAAGCCCCCAGGTCTCCAGGCACATGCTCCCCACCCCAGGGGTGGGCAGGCCGCCGGGTGGGGAGCCGCCTGGGGCTGCAAGAAG
>SJYV01033058.1:975891-989329 GCA_006410875.1 Neotragus pygmaeus
GAGGCAGGGCCAGAGCTGCCTCTGGGTGGGTGGGGGAGGTGACAGAGGCTAGTGGGAAGATGGGACGATGCCTTGGCCAGGCCTGCCTCTCCCAGCTGGTGGGACTAGCGCTGGGGGTGGGCCCATGGCTGTGGGCCTGCCCTGGGTGACACCTGTCCCCCCAGTACAACGAGATTCTGGCCTACATGGAGACCACATACAGCATGGCCCAGGTCTGCCTGAATGAGGGGCCCTGCCTGCCCCTGGAGCCTGGTGAGCACCCGAGCCCACCCCCACACACCCCAGAGTCTCAGCACAGCCCGTTCCAGTAGCCTCCAGATTCCCACCTTCCTCCCAGCCCCCACTGCACTTGGGGAGGGGCTACCTGAGGCGGGAGAGGGCAGGAGGCCGGCTGGAGTCAGGTCCCACCTCGGCTCCTTTTCTGGGTACAGACCTCGAAGAAGTCATGGCCACCTCCCGAGACCAGAAGGAGCTGCTGTGGGCCTGGCAGGGCTGGCGGGATGCCGTGGGTCGCCAGCTCCGCATGACCTTTGAGCGCTACGTGCAGCTCAGCAACAAGGCTGCGAAGCTCAATGGTGAGGCCCCTCACCCTGCACCTGCCAGCCCATCCAGCTGGGCAGACTGCATCCCGCATGGGGCTCAGGGCAGTGCTGGGAAGGGTGAAGCAGAGTCTAGGTAGGACCTGGAGATAGGAACCCTGAGTCCTGCCACTGGGGAGCGCAGAGCTGGCTCACTCGTCATGTGGATCCACAAACAGCAGCTGAGCACTACTCCTGGGGTGTGCCGCTGCTGGGGAGGTCTGAGGATGCACAAGTGGGAAGACGGGGAAGGTGCCCACCCTCCCTGGGCTTACAGGCCTCTGGGAGACAGATGCCCATTTCCAGTCATCACCCAGGATAAGTGCTGAGAAGGATGGGGCTGCAGAGAGAGAAGAAGGGACCCTGTTTCAGCCAGGTGGGCGGGGAGGGCCTCGCTGACATTCATCCAAGGCCTGAAAGATGGAGCAAGCCGGGCAATGAGAAGCCCTCGGGAGGATCTGAAGAAAGGCAGCCCAGGTGGGTGGGGCTCCAGGTGGAGAGAGAGGAGCAGACCCTGTCCCAGAGGATGCAGGCCCAGAGGATGCTCAGTGTGTGCTTTGCTAAGGATGCAGGCCCAGAGGATGCTCAGCGTGTGCTTTGCTAAGGATGCAGGCCCAGAGGATGCTCAGCGTGTGCTTTGCTAAGTGCCTGTCCATCCCACTCTCATCCTTTACGTATAGTGACCTTGGGAGGGGGGTGTCTTTCCTGTTTGGCAGATAAAGACCTCGAGGATCTAGGAGGTCAGTTGGCTTCCCTAGCAGGTGCCTGGGTTTCCTGCCAGCCAGGCCAGGCTGAAGGTTGGATGGGGGTCACCCCTGAGCCCCCTCTCCTGTCCTAGGTTACCAAGACATGGGGGCCTTGTGGCGGTNCTCGAGGATCTAGGAGGTCAGTTGGCTTCCCTAGCAGGTGCCTGGGTTTCCTGCCAGCCAGGCCAGGCTGAAGGTTGGATGGGGGTCACCCCTGAGCCCCCTCTCCTGTCCTAGGTTACCAAGACATGGGGGCCTTGTGGCGGTCCACGTACGAGTCCGACTCGATGCAGGAAGACCTGGAGCAGCTGTTCCAGGAGCTGCAGCCGCTCTACCTGAACCTGCATGCCTACGTGCGCAGGGCCCTCTACCGCTTCTATGGGCCCGAGCTCATCGACCTGAGGGGGCCCATCCCCGCCCACATCCTGGGTAAAGCCCCAGCTGGCGGCAGGGGCGGGCAGATGGAGGAGGCCTCCCAAGCAGGCGCTCGCTCAGTCGGTGGGGAGAGACTGTCTCCCGCCTCCTCTTAACCCTGCCCCTCCTCTTGCAGGGAACATGTGGGCTCAGTCCTGGGTCAACATCCTAGACCTGGTGCTGCCTTTTCCGGAGAAGCCCCCTGAGGACATCACGAAGATCATGCAAGGCCAGGTCAGCGCTCGGGCCCCGGTCTGTCCTGCACACCCCACAGCCCCCACCGGGGCCCCACACGTTGCCTCTTCCCCACAGCACTGGAAGCCCGAGAAAATGTTCCAAGAGGCTGAAAAATTCTTCACCTCCATGGGACTTCTTTCCACCCCTCCTGAGTTCTGGGAAAACTCCATGATGGAAAGGCCGACTGACGGGCGGGAGGTGGAGTGCCACGCGTCCTCCTGGGACTTCTACAACGGGAAGGACTTCAGGTGCTCACCCTGAGGCCGGCATCGCCCCCTTCCTCTGCTCCTTCTGCTCTCCACCTCTCTGCCTGTCTCAGCGGGATGGCGGCCGGGGTAGGGGCGGTGAGCCGGCCACCTGGGGGAGATGAGTGTGAAAGCCAAGGGCCTGGCTGCTGCTCGGATGTGGCGCTGGAGTACCAAGAGCACAAGGCCCTGCTGGTCTCCAGCCCGACCACCCAGTCCCTTTACAGAGCCTGAACAGGGAAATGTCTCCTTCTCCCAGGGCACCCCCATGCTCCTTGACCCCTGTCCTTTAACCCTAGGATAAAGAAGTGCACCGAAGTGACCATAGAAGACCTGCTGTCCATCTTCCACCAGATGGGCCACATCCAGTACTTCCTGCAGTACAAGAACCTCTCGGTGATCTTCCGCGCAGGCGCCAACCCAGCCTTCGAGGAGGCCGTAGGGTCGGTGGTCACCCTCTCGGCCTCCTCCCACAAGTACCTGCTCAACAGAGGCCTGCTCAGCCAACAGCGCCAAGACAAAGGTGATGGGGACCAGAAGGATCCCAGGCCTGGGGCCCCCGGGCAAGGCCTAAGGGAGGCGGGAGCAGGGCTGCCTCCTGACTGCCCCCCGCTTTCCCCAGAGGAAGAAGTCAATTTCCTGATGAGCATTGCCCTGGAGAAGATTGCCTTCATCCCCTTCGCCTACCTGATGGACCTGTTTCGCTGGAAGGTCTTTGACGGCACCATCAAGAAGAACGTGTACAACCAGGAGTGGTGGAACCTCAGGTGGGGAGGACCGCCATTCGTGCCCCTCTAGCTATTCCTGGACTAGGGTGGGCTTTTGGGGCAGCCTCAAGGGGACCACCTGATACCAAAAGGCACCACTGTGTTGCCTCCGGGGGCAGAGCTGGGCATGTGATGCTGCTAATCTGCAGCCACAGGGAAGCCCTGGGGTGGCGTTGGCTGTCTTGTCACCAGATGAAAGCATTCCTGCCGAAGTGGGTAGGGCCGGAGCGTGGGTCTTGGGGGATTGTGTTGAATCTGGCTCCAGCACTCAGCAGGCTCGTAGCCCCTCGAGGGATCCCTGGAGGCCGGCAAGCTCGCATGGTGGTTGCACTTGGGCTCTCCAAGAATGGGATGCTGACCACCAGGCAGGCCTTCCTGCTCCTCCCCTCCCTTCTCTGCCTCCGAGTGGGGCCAGCAGAGCGGGTGTTTGGGGTCTGAGCTCTTTCCTTCCCATGGAGAGTCCTTATATGACAAGGGCAAGCCCACTGCCCCTTTTCCTGTTATCCCGACACACACACATACACAGACACACACTGACTGTGTCCCAGGCCTGTCTGTGGGCAGAACTGGCAGTGAAGGAGCCCCCCAGCAGTCGGGCAGCATCAGTCTTGAGTGAGGGGCACCCGTGTCCATCCCATCACTGACCCCTGGCTGTTAGATTGGATAATAATTGCCCATGCATAAGGCTTCCCCTTCTCCACCAATCCTCAGACCCACCAGCTCAGGTCTGCTGGCCACAGGCGCTCCTGAAGGGCCCACCAGTTTTGCATCAGGTCCTTAGGCTGACTTGAGCCTTTACAATGACCCATGGCCACTCTCAGAGGAAGAACAGGTGCCCGGCCTGCGGTCACACTGCCACCCAGGGATGGCAAAGCGGGCCGCCCCTCCCTTTGTCCTCTCACCCTCCGACCCCCACCCCAAATTCAGGACCGAACCTCACTGGGGGGATTGGCAGAGTCTTAACCTTGTGCCCCCTCCAAGGGCACCGCCACCAGCCATCTGGACTGAGGGAAGTCACCCCCTTCCTCAGCCACGCCCACCACCCCCTGAGTGATGGAAACCGGAGGCTGAGGGAGGGGGCAACTCCCTGGTCCTTGAACAGAACCTCGTGGATGAGAGAGGAGCTTCCACATGAGGACTGTGCAGGGCTCCAGTGGGTCAACATGAAACGACGAGCTTTTCCATAGACTTCGTCCACCCCAAAGATGGCTCACGTTATGCCCATTTCACAGACAACACTTTACAGCTCGGTAACAATCAACTTTTCCACAGTCACACAGCACAGAGGGGCAAAGCCAGCAGTTACCGGGGTCTGCCTGCGACTCTGCCGTGTCCTGCTACCAACTCCCTGATCTCTAAGCCTTAGTTTTCCTCCATACCACAGGGATGGTGCTGTGTTTTCTTCTCAGCACTTCTTACCAGATGAAACCACTTGATTGGTTGGTCCATGGCCGTCCCCCATCGTTAGGATGAAAGCAGGGACCCTGCCTAGCCCATTCCCTCCCGTGTCCCCAGAGCCAGGATAGAGTTGAGGGAGCTGGTGTGGAGAACTCGGCACAGTTCCTGCAGAGAGGACATGCTCGATGTTAACTCCTGTAATTGTTTAATTCTCTGATTCCCAATCCCATGTGTTTTCAACTCATTTATTTAATCAATAAAATGCATCAAGTGTCCTCCTCATGCCAAGTCGCTTTGATAGCTGTGCAAATGCTCCAGAAGGAAAAGGGCTCTGGAAATCTTACCAGGTGGCATTTTCAAGCCCNTCAGAGGAAGAACAGGTGCCCGGCCTGCGGTCACACTGCCACCCAGGGATGGCAAAGCGGGCCGCCCCTCCCTTTGTCCTCTCACCCTCCGACCCCCACCCCAAATTCAGGACCGAACCTCACTGGGGGGATTGGCAGAGTCTTAACCTTGTGCCCCCTCCAAGGGCACCGCCACCAGCCATCTGGACTGAGGGAAGTCACCCCCTTCCTCAGCCACGCCCACCACCCCCTGAGTGATGGAAACCGGAGGCTGAGGGAGGGGGCAACTCCCTGGTCCTTGAACAGAACCTCGTGGATGAGAGAGGAGCTTCCACATGAGGACTGTGCAGGGCTCCAGTGGGTCAACATGAAACGACGAGCTTTTCCATAGACTTCGTCCACCCCAAAGATGGCTCACGTTATGCCCATTTCACAGACAACACTTTACAGCTCGGTAACAATCAACTTTTCCACAGTCACACAGCACAGAGGGGCAAAGCCAGCAGTTACCGGGGTCTGCCTGCGACTCTGCCGTGTCCTGCTACCAACTCCCTGATCTCTAAGCCTTAGTTTTCCTCCATACCACAGGGATGGTGCTGTGTTTTCTTCTCAGCACTTCTTACCAGATGAAACCACTTGATTGGTTGGTCCATGGCCGTCCCCCATCGTTAGGATGAAAGCAGGGACCCTGCCTAGCCCATTCCCTCCCGTGTCCCCAGAGCCAGGATAGAGTTGAGGGAGCTGGTGTGGAGAACTCGGCACAGTTCCTGCAGAGAGGACATGCTCGATGTTAACTCCTGTAATTGTTTAATTCTCTGATTCCCAATCCCATGTGTTTTCAACTCATTTATTTAATCAATAAAATGCATCAAGTGTCCTCCTCATGCCAAGTCGCTTTGATAGCTGTGCAAATGCTCCAGAAGGAAAAGGGCTCTGGAAATCTTACCAGGTGGCATTTTCAAGCCCCCGATTAACACCGCCCCCAGGTTGAAGTATCAGGGCCTGTGCCCTCCCATCCCTCGGACAGAGGAGGACTTTGATCCAGGTGCCAAATTCCACATCTCTGCCAGCTTGCCCTACATACGGTAAGGTCCGGGCCACTCCAGCAGAACCGGCCTAGGGGCTGGGGGTTCGGGGACACAGGACCCAGATGGAGGATTTTCAGGAAGGCCCCAGACCCAAATGTCCTCCCCTTGCACGCCTCCCCACCTCCTCCTGTCAGACAGCACACCCTCCTGAGGGCCTTGTCCTGAGCACACTGCTTTCACATCAGCTCCCCTGTGAAGGGCAGAGTGATGGGAAAGCATGTCTGCTGTCCCAAAAGGTGAGCAGGAGCGGGGAGGGGTGCATGAGTCCAGGAGGTTAGGAAGGAGGGACCCTGCAGGATCCCAGGGCCAACCTCCCTGACGGTGACCACTGACCTGAGCCCACCCCTGCCTTGCCCCCAGCCGGCCTCGCCTTCTCTCCCCAGGTACTTTCTCAGCCTCGTGCTCCAATTCCAGTTCCATGAAGCACTCTGCAAGGCCTCGGGCCACGTGGGGCCGCTGCACCGCTGTGACATCTATAACTCCAAGGAGGCTGGGAAGCTCCTGGAGTGAGTGCCCTCCCCCTTCCCTTGTCCTTCCCTACCTTGCTGGAAGCCTGCCCCGGGCTCCTCTCCTCACCTGGCTCCACCCCAGGGCCCCTGCACAGCGCTTATGTTCTAGGGGAAGTTCTTCCTTCTGTCAGACTACAAGAGACTACAGAGTCTGAGAGTATACAGTCTCTCCTAAGTTAATCAAAGCCCATTTCCTCTTATGTTAGCCCCTGTGGTCAGAGAGATGGTTTAGCCCCTGCTGCTAACATGCACACACAGGCATGCAAGCATGCACACACTTGCTCACATTGTCAATAAATCGAACTGTCCCAGGTGGGAAGCCAGTGTTGGGATCTCGCCTCTGCCTTGCCTCCATCTTTCATCTGAATCCCCTTATTCTTTCCCTGCAAGGTGGCGGCCTAGCTTCTCAGCAGCACTCGATGCGCCCGGGGGTGCACTCTGCTTTGTCTTTTCTCGGAGGTGCCTGAACCCGGTTCCCAGGCTGATCCGGGTTGCTTTTGCACCAGCCTCTTGGCCCACTCTGATCAGCTTGTGGTCTACTTTGACCCCCCACCCGCAGTCTCTTTTCCCTGCTCTTGGTGTCTAGCCCATCCTTTCCATCCCTGCCTCTGTGGTGCAAGTTTCTGGCCCTGAAGGAAACTGGAGTGGGGTGAGAGGCTGACCTGGGCTGGAAGCCTTTACTTCCACAGGCTGGCTCTCTAACAAGCGCTCTTACAGTGTTTCACATTAGCAGTTCATAACTTGCAAAGTGGATTTTATTATCCACATTTCGTAAATGATGAAACTGAAGCTCAGAGAGGTATAATTGTGTGTTGCTAATCTAGGAAGTGGCAGAATCATGCTTTGAGCCCCAAAGTGACTCTAGAACACATTATCTTCCACCCTGTTGCTTCCATCAGTTATCAAGGATGCTGTTCTGGTGAAGCTAGACTTGGATCTTCTGGTCCCAAGATCAGCACTCCAGTCTCTGGGATATGGAGCCCGCCCCACTGACATCATCTTTTTCTCATTGCATTTCAACCGATTTCAGTAGGTCCATTACCATAATCGGTCAAGGTCATGTTGAGTTTTATTCCTGGTTTCCCAGAGGATGAACAAAGCGACTATTTAGTATCCTAATAATCATCCAAAATAATTTAACATCCTTTGAAAATGTAATGAGCATGTTCGTGATTCCACCATGCAGCTTGTCAGTACCCACGAGGCCAGACAGAGTTGCGAGACTGATCCTTGCCTTTGCTCCCAGGAGGGCTGCACTTAACATGCCTTCTTGTCTCCCTAGTCTATTTGCTATTTCATCTTTTCATACTCCTGGGATTTATTCTAGCCAACTGCCCAGGTTTGAGCTTCTCAGAATGTGTGGAACAGAAAGGGCCTCTCGGCTCCCTGCGTTCATGTCTCTGGGTGCCCATCATTTACTCACTCAGCAAACATTTACCTGTGCACGTGCCAAACAGCCTGCCCTGCGTCCAGCAGGGGGCAATGGGCCACAGGATAAACCAATAACCATACACCAAGAAAGGACCTGATGCAGCAGGAAAGGGATTTGGTGAACATGCAAGGAGGGTAAGGAGGTCTTGCCAGGGGACCAAGGAGGGAACTCTGTCCTTCTGTGCAAGAGTACAAGAAACAGCAGACTTCCCTTTTCTATACATCAACCCTTTTTTAAAAAGATACTTTAATATTCATTGGATATTTCCAAGGGTACTCTTCAGTTCAGTTCAGTTCAGTCCCTCAGTCGTGTCCGACTCTCTGCGACCCCATGAATTGCAGCATGCCAGGCCTCCCTGTTCATCACCATCTCTCGGAGTTCACTCAGACTCGCATCCATCGAGTCTGTGATGCCACTCTTAAGTTTTTTTTTTTTAATAATTTTATATTTTTGGCTGTGCCGAGTCTTTGATGCTGCTCAGGCTATTTCTGCAGTTGTGGAGAGCGAGGGGCTACTCTCCAGTTGTGGAGCTTGGGCTTCTCACTGCCATGGTTTCTCCTGCAGTGGGGCCTGGGCTCTAGGTGCTCAGGCTTCAGTAGATGTGACACGTGGACTCAGTAGCTGTGGCTCCTGTGTCCTAGAGCACAGGCTCAGTAGCTGTGACCCACAGGCTTAGTTGCTCCGTAGCATGATGGGATCTTCCCGGATCAGGGATCAAACCCGTGTCTCTTGCACTGGCAGGCAGATTCTTTACCACTGAGCCATGAGGGAAGCCCAGGATCAGCTCACTTTTGACTGAGCCTTTATCCCACTTGATTGGTGAGACATTTGACCTCAGTCTTTCTCATCATTTCCCCACCCCTCTCCACCCGGGACATATAAGGCTCCCAGGGTCTGACTTGGTACCAAAGCACGCTGAGGACTTGCCAGCCATCTCTAGGCTTTTTGTGGAAGAATGGGGCAGGCAGGCGCTTGCAGGCGAGAAGGGGGAGGGCAAGACTCTCGGCTGCTCTTTTCCCTAATAGAGTTTAAAACTTGATTTTGCTACTTTTGACTCATCTTCCTAAGTGTGATCGCCCTGGGACAGCCTCTAGGTTGGTGCCACTGGGAATAGAAGGTAGAAGTGGCCTTGGTCCAAGTTCCCAAATTCCTCTGCCTCAACGAGCCAGCCGTGAGGGCCTGATCTGTCCACCGGCCCATTTCTGCCGCCCTGGAGTTGAGGGCTCCAGGCAGTGCCCAGCTGTCAGCTTGGCAAGTCTCACGTGCTGCCTGCACCAAACCTCTGTCCCATCCAGCCTGAAGGACTGTTTCTGAGTAGGCAGACTCTCAGTGGCTGAGACTTTCCCCCACCAGGTCCTTCCTTTCTCGCAGTACCTGCAACTTGATAAAATCCTCTTACCTGAAAGTAGTTATGGGATTTCGCTTGGTTTTTTTCCTTTCTATCTTGATGACTTTTCTCCTCCATTTCTCTGGGATCCTAACGACATTTTCCCCTAGTGGTCTCTGCCATGCATGGATCTATTGACCTTTAGTTTCCTCACCTTATTCTTTCCCAGTTGTTTATTAAGCAGTGTACATAAGACTTTGCGAGCTACAAAGCCCTTTTTGCTTCATCCCATTATTGTCTTCATCCTCATCACAGTGAAATGCAGGTATTAATGGGGGCCGGTTTTACTGATGAAGAAGCTGAGGCTGAGAGACGTTAAGCTGATCGTCTGTGGCTGTGCAGCCCATAACTAGCACTGCTGGTTCTTGAGCCTGAGTCTTGATGGCCTAGATTTCATACTCTAGGCCTCTGGGCCTCTAAGCCCCACCTCTCTCCAGGTCAGGTCGGGGAAGCAGGTTGAGAAGTATCACATACATCTCCTGCTGCCTCTGTGGGGGACGCTGGGGTGGAGGAGCCGGGAGCCCTGGCTGCAGCGCACACTGTCCTCCTACCTGAGGTGCCTGGGCCAAGCCTAAGGCTAGACCCCGTGCCACCGATCACTGGATGAGCCTCCAGGCAGCTGACATTTCTGCAGTGCCTCAGGCAGTGCACAGAACACATCCCATGCTTGCAATCTCGCTAATCCTCCCAAACACTCCCTGGGAGACAGAAGGGACTGAAAAGCAGTCTCTCTACTGACACTGAGCACTTCATGAGAAAGAGTGTTTCATGACTTTAGGCTTATCCTCAAGGTGGTAGTACTAGTAATAATAATAATGGTAATCAGACATTTATTGCCTACCTAATTATGCTCCCAGAATTGTGTTTATTTGGTCAACACAACCACCCTAAGAGGTAGCTACTGTTAATGTTTTCTCCATTTTATGGATATGGAAATTGAGATTCAGAAAGGTTAAGTACTTGCCCACGGTCCCACAGCTGAGTCATAGTGTCAAGAATCAAACACAGGTGAGTATTATTTCAAAGTTTGAGATTTCTTTTTCTTTTTTTTTTTTAACTGGAGGATAATTGTTTTACAGTACTGTGTTGGCCTCTTCCATACAGAGCTTGTGATTTTATCCATTATGCTGAACATCTGTTGGGAGAGTCTGGCTAGCAAAGTCAGACTCTAAAGGTAGGGTTGGGCATACTGAGGGGTCCCAGCAGCATCAGCCGATGCCCCCACACAGCCTCACAGCTGTACTTACACTCCCAGGGATGTCCTGAAGCTGGGCTCAAGCAAGCCCTGGCCGGAGGTCCTGGAGAAGATGACTGGGGAAACCAAGGTGTCTACAAAGGCCATCATGACCTACTTCAAGCCCCTGCTGAACTGGCTGGTCACTGAGAATGTACGGCAGGGGGAGATACTGGGCTGGCCAGACTTCAGCTGTTCCTTTGAAGGTTTGATGATCTGACCCTTGTCCTACCTCTGTTCCAGCTCCAGGCCCGACCCTAGCCTGCCCTGGGCCAGCCCCTACCACAGCCCAGCCTTCACCCCTCGCCCATCAAGGAACTTTCAGTGTGACCCTGTCTGTACCTGATACAGCCTCGGCCAAGACCACAGCCCATGCCCCAGCCACTGGCTCGGAGGCTTCCTTGCCTACTGTCCAGCTAGACTTCAGGGTGGATCTGAGCACGGGGTGGGCATCTGACCTCTTGACCCTGCATGGAGCCACTGCTGGCCCTACTTGTTCCATCTGCTCCCCATCCTCCTCCTGCTCCTCTTTCCTACCCTCCTTCCAGGGCTAGGCCCTCGCCTTTGGAAGGCAGGTGCCAGAGGCTGGGGAGAATGCCTGTGGCCATCAGATCCCGTCTGGTCACCACGAGGCACCCTCCCCAGCTCCACCTGTTCCATGCGTTTCCTGTGTCTTCCACAGAAAGAGAAACAAGCAGGGCAGCATTCCTGGGGATGGAGCGGAATACTGACCAGGTCAAATCCTGGCAGTGGACGCTGCTGGCCCTGAGCTTTGTCATGTTACTGGCAGCCCTGCTGCTGGACCGCAGGCTGTGCACCCTGGAAAAAAGCTCACTGACTCAAGACACTGGTACACAAGACACCCGGTCACAGGGCTCCCAGTCGCAGAGCCCCAGATCACAGGACGCCAGTGCCATCAAGCCAGCATCCAAAACCTACTTTCTGTGCATAGCCATGGAGCCCCACCAAGTTGTCAAGAGACGGTGGATGCTGCTGGGCCTCTGCCTCCTCCTGATGCTGTACTACACTGGCCTCATCATTTGGACTTTCACACAGTACAACAGGAAGCCTCCGTGGATGAGAGATGAATAGGAGAGCTGGGACTAGACACCAGTGCAACTGGCGAGGTTTGGGGGCAGGAGGAGGGTGGCCAAATGAAGAGGGGGTGGGGGAGGGGACTGCTTGCCTGCATAGCACCCAACTGCTATTGGGTGCAACCGTGGCAGATCTGGGTATGTGGGCAGTTGTGCGTTTGTGAACTATTGTACATGAGGCCATGTGCATGGGTGACTGTGTGAGTTCATGTNGGAGGGTGGCCAAATGAAGAGGGGGTGGGGGAGGGGACTGCTTGCCTGCATAGCACCCAACTGCTATTGGGTGCAACCGTGGCAGATCTGGGTATGTGGGCAGTTGTGCGTTTGTGAACTATTGTACATGAGGCCATGTGCATGGGTGACTGTGTGAGTTCATGTCTGTCCTGGATTTCAGACCAGCTGCCTTTTCCTGGGGTTCAGGATCCATAGTTTTAGTGACCCAAGGGCTGTGTCCCTCCAAACCAGCCCCTCACCCCAAAACTGGTTCTTTACATGATGTTTTCTTCAGAAATTCTACTGTGGGGCTGGACAGGGGCTGCAAGGCCCAAGGAGTATCTGCCATGGTTAGAAACAGGACCCTGCTTCAGTGCCTTTATCAAATGCATGCAAGTAGGACCAGACGCTCCTTGTACATCCGTGCTCAGCTCATGAGTGCTGAACTCTGTATACTGGCCGGCACTGTGTTGGGCTGCATAATCCAGCCCCCAGAAGCTGCGTGTCAGCTGTCTGAGATGCAAGTAGCCTTTTAAATGCCCCATGGCCCATCCCGGCCCCAGACCAGGCCCTCCCAAATGCAGACAGTGGGTAGCTGGGCANCCGCCAACACGGGGCCAGCCAGGACAACTCTGCCCCCCCAGGAGGCCACACTTGCAGCTCTCCCATCACCCAGCCCAGGACTCCAAGCCTCTCACCTGGACTCCAGCAAAACTCTTACTGAGCCTCCTTGTCCGTCCTCCCTCCCCCACCCGCCATTGTAAAGTTTCTTTCTTTGGACCTCCATTAAAGTTTCTTTCACTGGAATATTTCCTTCATGTCTAACTGCTTAACAACTTGGTTGTCCATCAGTTAAATCTAGATGTTCAAAATGGCATCTGAGGGTCTTTATTATTCCCTTTTTCTCCCACCCCCCAGCTCAGCCCTTCGCACTAATTCCATCATCGGCCTTTGCCTAAAGTGCATGACTTGTTGGTACTTGCCCTCCAAGAATGGCTCCAAACTGGCTGTTGGACCCTCTGCAAAGCTTCAAGCTCACCAAGATGCTCAGTGAACAGTGGTCTCCTTCCCCCACTCCTCTCCAAGGCTCTCTCAGTAAACCTCACCCCATTTCCATCTGCTTATTCTATTGTATTCATTTTCAACCAGTACTCAGACACTTTTATCAGGGGTCACTTGCTAATATGTGGTTTTAAATCTGTTCTTCACCCAAGCAGTATCTGTATGCCAAGAGCTCTCAAGCCTCTAAAGAAAGCACCTCATTGCATATTCCTTGTGCATTACACTGCCAGTACCAGGTCCTGGATGGGTTTGCCACTAGGAGTTTTGTATGGGCACTGGGATTCAGTTGAAGGGGACTTGGTAAGGATGGGCAAGAGGTCTATCCATACCATTGCCCAAGTCCAGTCCAATGGTCAGATCGGGAAAAAACCTTCAGCAGAAGACCATTTGAGGCCTTTAACAACCCCTTCGGCTCCTCCCCTCCTCCCCTGCTTGAGAGACGGCCTGGCGATGTCCAGACTGGCCCCCTGGTACCTGAACCGGGTCTGAGAGGGCCGAGGGCACAGTCCATCGGGACAGAGCAGAAGCTCCTCAAAGAGGCCCTACCCGGTTGATTCCTGGCGTCGGACTCCCGCCCAGCTCCGCCCCTGAAGAGTCAGGGCCCCGCCCCTGCCCCGTTGAGTCCCGGAAAAGTTGCCCCCGCCCCGCGGACCCCGCCCGCCGCCGCTGCCGCGCGGCTCCTTTCAGCAC
>SJYV01033058.1:997427-1012891 GCA_006410875.1 Neotragus pygmaeus
TGGGTGGGATGGGACAGGTGTCTTGCCTGGATCAGGCCGTTCCCAGGGACACCGATGGCACCTGCCACGGGGGAGCTTGACACCCAGCTCACGGAATCCTTTACACCAACCCCGGCCACAAGCATCTTTTTCCTGATAGGGAAGTTGAGGCTCCGAGCGGTCTGGTAGGTGGACAGACAGGGATTCCAGGGCTGAGGAAGTCCAGGCAAGCTGCGACTTTCTCCCGCTCTTAGGAAGCTGGGGTGAGAAGGCAAGGGCTTGTATAAGGTGGAGAGGGGGCGGTGGCCACTGCAGCTGCAGGGACAGCTGAACTTTGGAGGAAGAACAAGGAACTCTGGTTGAGGGCACACAGCCTCTGCCGCTCACGTGGGGCAGGTCACTTGCCGTGTCTGAGGCGGTTCTCATCTTCCACACCTCCCCCCTGCCTTCAGCCCTCCCCAAGCTCCTGACCAGGCTGTCAGCCTCCCTGTGCCCTGGTGACCCTGGCCGGGCTTTCCTCTACCCCTCCGCCCAGTCCTCTCCCTCCGGCCTGCCCTCGCTACATCCTCACCTGGGCCAGCTCCTTGCTCTCATCATCTCAGCCTCATCTGTGCCACATGGACCCCTAGAGCTCTGTCCCGGCCCCAGTCTCTCCATAGACTGGAAGATTCCTTTCATCTCCAGACATGGCCATCCTTATATTCCATAGGCAGACCAAACAGCTTATCTTAATCTGAAATCATCAGCTTCCCTCAAAGGCAGCTCCATAGGCATCGCTGTCACTGTGAACCTCTCACTGCCCGGGCCAGAGACCTGGGAGTCAGCCAGGGAAGTACCCTCCTCCTTTCCTGGCCCTCGCCCACCATCCAGGCAGCCGCAGAACCCCGTCTGTTCCCTGCATTGAGATCTCTCTGTCCCATACCTGTCTCCTTGTCCCTGCCTGGGCCCAGTCCTCACTGTGACTTTCCTGGGCAGGTGTCAGGAACTCCTTGCCCGCAGCCCTGAATCTGGTGTACTGCAGACTCCATCTTCCACCTGCCAGTGACCTGAAATTCACATCTGTGCATGGTCTTCAGCTCAAAATCCTTTCATGGTTCTCCATGACCCATGGGGCAAATGCCAACCCCTGTGCACAGCCCTCCACATTCTGGCCACCCCTGGTTCCTGCCACCCTCCCTCTGGTGGCTCATGCTCCAGCCATCAGATTACTTAGTTCCCTGCGCCTGGCCATCTGTCCCACCCCTGTGCCTCTGCACAAGCTGCCACTCCACTCGGAGTACCTGCCTCACATCTGTGCCTGGCAGACCCCAGGTGTCCTTCAGTGCTGAGCTCAAGCTCAGCTCCTCTGTGAGCCCGTCCCTCGTTCCCAGCCAAGTTTAGAAGTGCCATTCAGGTGGGAGAGACAATTATTATTAATAATTAAGAAGCCAGTCCAATTTAAGTTTCAGTTAGAGACATGAACTCTCATTTTGTCCTGAGTAGAAATGGACATTAGGTCATAATCCTTCATCTACTGGAAAACCATCACTTTATAATGTTGCCCAGATTTCTAGCTTCTGGGTTTCATATGTGATCCTGGAGAGTCCCTCCCTTCTCTGAGCCTCCTCGGTCCTCTCCTCTGTAAGAGACCTTTTATCCTGTTCTCCTGGGGCCACGTGTCCTGGCAGCCATCCATCATTGAGCAAACACTTAGCACCCTTTGTGCAGAATGACCAGGCTAGAGGGCTGGACTTTCCTGTGGGAAGTGGCCATCATAATCACGGTCTGTGGCATTCTGGTCCTGGATTCTCTGCCCTGAACCCTGACTGTGCTGCACAGACCACAGCCTGCTTCCTCCACCTGACTGCCTTTCTCCTGGAGGACCAGCCCTCCTAGATTCTCACAGCCCAGGCCTCACTCCAGTAGCTCTGTAAGACCCCTCCCCACCTCCAACCACCCCTGGTGGAATGAACCCCTCCCTCTTCTGTAGGCCCGTTGCTTTTGGCTCCTACTTGTTCTGAGGCTCTAGAGATCATTCTACAATCTGTCTGTTGGGGATTTGGGGGGCTCCTTGTGGGTGGGACTTCTGCCCTAGTCATGTTTTTATCCTGTGGCTAGCACAGTGCCTGGCACCAGAACGGCCCAGCACCCTTACCGCCTGTCCCTGCATCCAGCCCAGGTCCACCCCGTGACATCGTCCATCCTAACGCCTTGCATCTGCCTGTCTGGTGCCTCTCCCTCTCTGAGGCACTTCCTCCAGCATGACCTCTGCTCCTCTGGACTGCCCAGGGGGCAGCCAGAGCAGATATGGTTATAGCCATTTTAGAGTGGGAACACTGGGGTGCAGAGAGGGCCATGCCGGTCACGTGGCCCCACAGTGGGAGTGGGAACCGAAGAGAGAGAAGCCTGAGGTGCTGTCCCAGGGAGCTGGGTAGTCCTGACCCCTGGTCCCCGCCACTCTGCAGCTCCGTGGCCAGCCTGAGAGGAAGAGGTTGGGCAAGGAGCCTTTAGTGTCTCTTCTGCCTGCTGTTTCCTGGGTAGGGGTGGAAGGGGCAGTTCCCAAGTAAGTGGGAAACAGGAAGGAGATTCTGGTAGAAGGTGGTCCTGAGGATCCTGGAGATAGCGAGGGGACCCACAGGCTGGGGTGGCAGGGGTCTCTGCATACTCCCTGCCCTCAGCCAGCACATCCAGCCTTGTTCCAGGCCCCAACGTGGCAGGATCCCTGAAGCTGGGTGAGGTCAAGTTTAAGAGGTCCTCAGGGAGGCTCCTCAGAAGAGAGCAGGGAGCCAGGCCCTGGAGATTCCCCTGCCCCTCTGGCTGGCAGGAAAGAATGACATCTTTGGAGAGCCCGTTAGCCTCCATGCCCGGCCGGGCAAGTCCAGCGCAGATGTCCGAGCCCTGACCTACTGTGACCTGCACAAGATCCAGCGGGCAGACCTGCTGGAGGTGCTGGACATGTACCCTGCCTTCGCAGACAGCTTCTGGAGTAAGCTGGAAGTCACCTTCAACCTGCGGGACGTGAGTCTGGGATGGGTGGGCTGGTTCGGGGGTGGCCCTCAGCCAGCCTGTAATGGGCCATGGCCAGTCAGCCTGCTGAGTACTTGGCCTGCTTGGCTGGAGAGGCCCCGTCTGACCGCTTCCCTTCTTTTCAACCCCACCTCTTCATCCTTTGTCATAATCACTTCTGTGCCTCCCATGGCCAACATAATGCTAAGTATGAAGATAGCTACCAATTACGGAGCACCAACTATGTGGTAAGCGCTGGGCTCCTTCTACATGATCTCATTTAGTTTTCCTGCAGGTGGTGTTATTATCCCCATTTTCCAGATGGGGAAACTGAGGGTCCTAGCAGACAAATGACTAAAGCCACAGTCACACAGTAAATCATATAGTCAGTGGTGCAGCCAAAATGGGACTCAAGTTTATGCATCTCCATAGCCCAGGCTTTTCCCACTACATCCTTCCAAGCTGTAAAGGGGTCGGTGGGGGTGGGCAGCAGTGTCTGCCATCCACGAGCTCACGGTCCAGGTCCCAGAAGTGTAAGCAGTGATAGAGCAATCTCTCTTCTCAAATTTATCACTCAGTGGAGCAGATTATAATAACCCAAGAAGAAGAAAGAAAAAAAAAAAAAAAAGAAAGACCTAAATAGTTCTCTCTTTTTTTTTGGTTTCACCAAGCAGCTTGTGGGGTTTCGGTTCCCCTATCAGGGATTGAACCTGGGCCGCAGTAGTCCAGAATCCTAACCACTAGGCCACCAGGGAACTCCCAAGAGCTCCATAGTGAAGAACCAAGGCAGTCTCAAGGGTGTGCAGTGAGACCAAATATCCCGAGCTCAGAGTGGCCAAGGCGTGGGACAGCTAGTACAGAATAGAAGTACCCAGAAGGGTCTGCGTGCAGAGCAGGGCCAGCAACCAGCTAGTGGGAAGGAGGGGGCAGGCGCGCCTGGCAAGGGCCACAATGGCCGAGGCCTGGGCACTGAGTTCCCACCCCCGGCCTCAGGCGGAGGGTTCCACTGGCCCAGCCCCAAAACCAGCATCTGGAGGTGGAGCTGAGGCAGGTTTACTTGCTCTGGACGGCCCTCCCCACCCTGCCCTCTGCTGTCCTCCCCTCCCCAGGCTCTCCCTTTCCCGCCTGGCCTGTCTAGGAGGCCTCTTGTGAGGACTCTGCCTTGGTGGGGGGCCAAGGAGGCTGCCAGGAGGCATCAGGTGGCCCAAGTGTCCAGTGGCTGGACAATCAAGCAAGAGGGCTGTGGTATCCATGGCCTGGAACATCTGCAGCCCCTGGGTGCCCCCAAGTCCTATTACCAAGGGGGGTGGGCTGCCAAGGGCATGGATGAGGGCACCCCCGAAGGGATTGGGACTTCCAGACTTCTACCCCTCAGGGGGAATTGTCGAGTAGGCCCAGGCTGAGGGCGGGGGTCCCAGAGCCCTGAGGAAAAGGAAGGAGAAAGCTCCCCTGCCTCCCCACCCCCACGCTGCTGCTCAAGGCAGCCTCTCACGGGACTCCCTGGGGTCTGCCCAGCTCCAAGCCCCTGGGCATCCCCTGCCAGTCCACTCAGGAGAGGAGCTGCCAGGAGCACACTGGGGGTGCCCAGCCGCCTGCAGCCATCCTCCCCTCATTGCCATGGGGGTGGGGGAGGGGAGAGAGGCCCGGTCCCCTCTGTGGTCCCCATTACTTGATGCTCTTGTTCCCCACAAGGCAGGCGGTGGTCACCAGCCATCACCCCAGCAGGCTCCAGGCAGTCAAGACCACCAGGGCTTCTTCCTCAGTGACAACCAGTCAGGTGAGCAAAATCGGCCCCTGCCAGAGTCTGCCCCTCCCGGGACTGAAGGCCCTGCCCAGCCTCCTGGCCCTTGGCAGATCCTCCCCATCCTGCCTCTCCTAGGAGAGGCTGCCTCAGGCTCAGCATTGGAGGCCCCTGTACCCCTCCTCCCACTGTGTCCTCAGAGCCTGAGTGAGGGCTGCCCCCAGGGGTGGATGCCGGCCCGCCCCCTGGCTGCACATCAAGATACTGCAGGCCCGCTTGGCGGCAGCTCCCTGGATAGTGAAGCCTGGGCTGGACATCCCCACCCGGCCAGCTCCCCCAGGCTGGGGTCCCAACCCTGCTCCCTCGGCTACAGCCTTCTGAGTCCCCGAAGCCAGGCCTCTATGGGGGCAGGACACCCAGGGAAGAAGATCTACTCCTCCCATCCCGTGTTCCCACAGCAGGTAGATAACGGGGCCTGGGCTCTGCTCGAGAAGGCCCAGCCTCCAGAACCAGCTGGACCTTGGCTCAAGCTTCCCTCTCCCCATCCTGCAGGTGCAGCCCCTTCCCTGAGCATCTCAGACGCATCTGGCCTCTGGCCTGAGTTGCTGCAGCAAGTGCCCCCCAGGCCAAGTCAGAGCACCCCAAACCCTCAGGGAAACTCAGACTGCTGGCCTCAGGAGCTAGGCACCAGGCTAGAGCAGCTCCAGGCCCAGATGAACAGGTGGGTGACCTGTGGGCAGGGATGGGGCAGCCACGGAGGGCAGGCCGGTGGCAGGCTAGGCACGGGCGCCCTCTCCTGGTGCCTCGGGGACATTGCTGCGTGTTCCATGGGTTTGAGAATGAAAGTGAAAACCTGAAAGTGAGTCACTCAGTTGTGTCTGACTCTGCGACCCAGGCAAGAATACTGGAGTGGGTGTCCTTTCCCTTTTCCAGGGGATTCTCCCAACCCAGGGATTGAACCCAGGTCTCCTGCATTGCAGGTGGATTCTTTACCAGCTGAGCCACAAGGGAAGCCCAATGATTTAAGAATGGCCAGCCCCTTTTAGCTGCAGACCTCCCCAGCGCTCTCACCGAGGACAGTTCCTTGGATGGCTTGTCCCAGCAAACCCGAAACAAGACAAGCGGGGAGAGGGGTGTAACTTCATGCCAAAGCAAATTCTGTGGGTCCAGGACTTCCCTGTTGGTCCAGGGGCTAAGACTCCGTGCTCTTAATGCGGGGGGCCTGGGTTCAGTCCCTGGTCAGGAAACTAGATCCCACATGCTGCAACTAAGAGATCTCATGCTGCATCTAAAGATCCTGCATGCCACAACTAAGACTCGGTGCAGCCAAATAAATAAATATTTATTTTATTATTTTTTTATAGTAGGTTTTTTTTTTAACTTTATTTTACTTTACAATACTGTATTGGTTTTGCCATACATCAACATCAATCCACCACGGGTGTACATAAGTTCCCAATCCTGAACCCCCCTCCCACCTCCCTCCCCATACCATCTCTCTGGGTCATCCCAGTGCACCAGCCCCAAGCATCCTGTATCCTGCATCGAACCAAGACCGGCGATTCGTTTCTTACATGATATTATACATGTTTCAATGCCTTTCTCCCAAATCATCCCACCCTCTCCCTCTCCCACAGAGTCCAAAAGTCTGTTCTATACATCTGTGTGTCTTGCTGTTTGCATACAGGGTTATCTTTCTAAATTCCATATATATATATATATATGCATTAGTATACTGTACTGGTGTTTTTCTTTCTGGCTTACTTCACTCTGTATAATCGGCTCCAGTTTCATCCACCTCATTAGAACTGATTCAAAAGTATTCTTTTTAATGGCTGAGTAATACTCCATTGTGTATATGTACCACAGCTTTCTTATCCATTCATCTGCTGATGGACATCTATGTTGCTTCCATGTCCTGGCTATTATAAACAGTGCTGCGATGAACATTGGGGTACATGTGTCTCTTTCAATTCTGGTTTCCTCAGTGTGTATGCCCAGCAGTGGGATTGCTGGGTCATAAGGCAGTTCTATTTCCAGTGTTTTAAGGAATCCCCACACTGTTCTCCATAGTGGCTGTACTAGTTTGCATTCCCACCAACAGCGTAAGAGGGTTCCCTTTTCTCCACACCCTCTCCAGCAAAATAAATAAATATTTAAATATATTAAAAAATACTATGAATCCTTGGAAAGGGGGTGTGGCCTGTGGATGTCAGGGCTGTGTGGCAGAGTGAGGGCTGAGAGGCAACACAGTCCTGGGTTCAAATTCTGGCTTGGTAACTTACCAGCAATACTGTGTATAAGTAACAACCACTCTGAGCCTTGGTTTACCCTTTTGTGAAATGGGGCTAACCAGAATACCTGTGTCAAAGCTTCATGATGAGGGCAGACTGTCTCTTTCTCAACACCCTCTGGGAAACAGTGATAAGGAGAGCTAAGCATTAGGCTGGCTTCTTGTAGCTGGGGAGTGGGGGCGGGGGTGACCTCTCTGGTCACCAGGGCAGTACAGGTGTGTTCGGGTTGCCTTCACCTATTCTATAAGTTGTACTGAAACATCTACTTAAGTTCTTTCCTTAGTACCATTCCTTCAAATTAACTAATTTGGTACCTACCCTCCCTCCTAAAAAAACTTCACTGTGAGGACTAAATGATGTGTGCAGCTCCCTGATCACTGTGATTATCAGAGTCAGTGATGTACTAAGGGGAATTTGGGCAGAGGCTGTAGATTGTAGGAGATTCCCTGGTGGCTCAGACATTAAGAGTTTGGTCTGCCTGCAATGCAGGAAACCCGGGTTCAATCCCTGGGTCAGAAAGATTCCCCTGGAGAAGGAAATGGCAACCCACTGCAGTATTCTTGCCTGGAAATCCCATGGACGGAGGAGCCTGGCAGGCTACAGTCCNAGTCTTATACTTGTGTTTTCTCCTAAGAGTTTTATAGTTTTACTTCTTACATTTAGGTCTTTGATCTATTTTTAGTGAATTTTTGTATATAGTGAGAAGTAAGGGTCCAGCTTAATTCTTTTGCATGTGGGAAACCAATTATTTCAGCACCATCTGTTCAAAAGACTAGTCTTTCCCCTATTGAATAGTCTTGGCACCCTAGTTAAAAATCAATTGTCCATGGATGTCTGGGTTTATTTCTGGACTTTCAATTCTATTCCATTGGTCTATATGTCTACCATTCTTCCAATACAACACTATTTTGATTTCTATAGTTTTATAGTATGCTTTAGAATTGGGAAGTATAAGTTCTCCAACTTTATTTTTATTTTACAATTGCTTTGGCTTTGATTGTTTTGGCTTTTGGAGAATCCCTTACAATTCCATATGAATTTTAGGGTTGTTTTTTCATTTCTGCAAAAAAAGATTTTTTGAATTTTGATGGTGATTGCATTGAATCTGTATCTTAGTTTGAGAAGTATTGCCATCTTAACATTATTGTCTTCTAATCCATGAACATGGGATTTTTCCATTTATTTAGGTCTTCCTTAATTTTTCAGCAGTGTTTTACAGTTTTCAATGAACGAGTCTCATGCATCTTTGGTTAACGCATTCCTAAGTATTTTATTCTTTGGATGCTATTATAAATGAAATCGTTTCATTCATTTCCTTTTTAAGTTGTTCACTATGTGTAGAAGTACAGTTGATTTTTGTGTTTTGAAACTGTATCCTGCAAATCTGATTAATTTTTTCATTAGCTGTGAGAGTTTGTGTAGATTCTTTAGAATTTTCTATATATGAGATCAAGTCATCTGTGAATAGAAATGTTTTTGCTTCTTGCTTTCCAATTTGGATGCCTTTTTTTTCTTTTTCTTGACTAATTGCTCTGGCTAGCACTTCCAGTCAGAGAAGGCAATGGCACCCCACTCCAGTACTCTTGCCTGGAAAATCCCATGGATGAAGAAGCCTGGTGGGCTGCAGTCCATGGGGTCACTAAGAGTCGGACACGACTGAGCGACTTCACTTTCCCTTTTCACTTTCATGCACTGGAGAAGGAAATGGCAACCCACTCCAGCGTTCTTGCCTGGAGCACCCCAGGGACGGGGGAGCCTGGTGGGCTGCTGTCTCTGGGGTCGCACAGAGTCGGACACGACTGAAGCAACTTAGCAGCAGCAGCATCGGCAGCAATTCCAGTACTATGCTGAATATGAGCAATGAGAGTGGGCACCCTTGTCTTCTTCCTGATCTTAGAGGGAAAGTTTTAGTCTTTCACCATTGAGTATATGATGCTAGCTGTGAATTTTTCATAACTTCCCTTTATTGGGTTAAGGAGACTGTCTTCTATTCCTAATCTGTTGAGTGTTTGTGTCATGAAAAGGCTACTAGATTACATCAAATGCTCTTTCTGAATCAATTAAGATGATTACATGGTTTTGCCTTCATTCTGTTCACATGGCATTTCTTCTAAGGAATTCTTGCCCACAATAATAGATTATACATATAACAGTCATCTGAATTAAATTTGACCTTTCTGTCCATTTTAGTTCACTGATTCCTAACAAGTTGATGTTCACTCTTGCCATCTCCTGATTGACCACTTCCAATTTGCCTGGATTCATGGACCTAACATTCCAGGTTCCTATGCAATATTGTTCTTTACAGCATTGGACTTTACTTTCACCACCAGACACATCCACACCTGGGTGTCATTTTTGCTTTTGCTCAGCCTCTTCATTCCTCCTGGAGCTATTTCTCCACTCTCCTCCAGTAGCACATTAGACTCCTACTGACCTGGGGGGTGGAGTCTCATCCTTCAGTGTCATATCTTTTTGCCTTTTCATACTGTTCAAGGGGTTCTCAAGGCAAGAATGCTGAAATGGTTCGCCATTCCCTTCTCCAATGGACCACATTTTATCAGAACTCTGTACCATGACCTATCTGTCCTGGGTGGCACAACACGGCCTGATTCATAGTTTCATTGAGTTACCCAAGGAGGCTGTGGTCCATGTGAGCATTTTGGTTCGTTTTCTGTGATTGCAGTTTTCATTCTCTCTGCCCTCTGATGAGGGCAAAAGGCTTGTGCAAGCTTCCTGATGGGAGGGACTTGTGGGGAAAACTGGGTCTTGGTCTGGTGGGTAAGGTGATGCTCAGTAAATCTTCAATGCAATTTTCTGCTGATGGGTGAGGCTGTGCTCCTTCTCTGTGGTTTGGCCTGAGACAGCCCAGTCCTAGAGTCTGCAGTCTCTACGGTCGGCTCTAGGCTCTATGGTAGGGGTAATGGCGACCTCCTCCAAGAGGACTCATGCCAGCATGCTGCACCTCCCAGGACTACTGCTGCCAATGCCCCGATCCTGAGGCCAGCCACTGTCGACTCATGCCTCTGTTGGAGACTCCCAGACTCTCACGGGCAAGTCTGGCTGAGTCTCTTGTGGGGTCACTGCTCCTTTCTCTTGAGTCCTAGTACACACAAGGTTTTGTCTGTGCACAGAGTTTGTTTCCCCTGTTCTATTGAAGTTCTATAATCAAATCCCATTGACCTTCAAATTTCCTGGGAATATTCAGTCCCTTTGCTGAATCCCCAGGTTGGGGAAGTCTGTTGTAGGGCCCAGAGCTTTCATAACAGTGCAAGAACTTCTTTGGTGTAATTGTTCTCCAGTTTGTAGATCGCCCACCCGTTGGCTCTTTGGTAAGGTTAATGGAGACCTCCTCCAGGAGGATTTATGCCACATGCCCTGCCTCCCAGGACTGCTGCTGCAGTACCCTGTCCCTGCGACCGGCCACTGCTGACCCATGCTTCCACAGGGGACCCTCAGACACTAACAGGCAGGTCTGGCAGGTCCTGTGGGATCAGTGCTCCTTTCCCTGGGTCCTGGTGCACACAAGGTTTTGTTTCTGCCCTCCAAGAGTCTTTGGCAGATATGAGGTTTGATTTTAAACATGATTGCACCCTCCCTACCATCTTATTGTGGCTTGTCCTTTGTCCTTGGACATGGGGTATCTTTTTTTGGTGGGTTCCAACATCCTCCAGTTGACGGTTGTTCAGCAACTAGTTGCAATTTTGGTGTTCTCTCTGGAAACTAAGGGCACGTCCTTCTACTTTTCTCACATATATATATGTATACAAGATTATATATATATATACATTAATATACAGTATTTGTTTTTCTCTTTTGACTTACTTCACTCTGTATAACAGGCTCTAGATTCATCATCTCAATTCAGCTAACTCAAATTCATTCCTTTTTATGGCTGAGCAATAGGCCATTGTATAGTATGACCACATCTTCTTAGGCATTCATCTGTTGATGGCCATCTAGGTTGCTTCCATGACTTGGCTATTGTAAATAGTGCTACAACGAACATTAGGGTACATATGTCTTTTTCAGTTATGGTTTTCTCAGGGTATATAACCAGTAGTGGGTCATATGGTAGTTCTATGTTTAATTTTTTAAGGAAACTCCGTACTGTTCTCCATAGTGGCTATACCAATTCTTTATTCTCCACACCCTTTCCAGCATTTATTGTTTATGGATGATGACAATTCTGACTGGTGTGCGTTGGTACCTCCTTGTAGTTTTAATTTAGTATTTCTCAAATAATTAGTGACATTCAGCATCTTTTCATGTGTCTTTTGGCCATCTATATGTCTTTTTTGGAGAGATGTCTATTCAGGTTTTCCACTCATTTTCAGATTGGATTTTTTTGTTTTTTGATGTTGAGCTGTTTGTATATTTTGGACACATTATTTGTATATATTAATTATATGTATATAGCTATTATTTGTATATATATATTAATTTCCCCTTCAGCTCTATTTGTATATATTAAACCTTTGTCTGTTGCTTAATTTGCCAATATTTTTACCCATTCTACCGGAGTTGCCCTGGTGGCTCAGATGATAAAGAATCTGCCTGCAATGCAGGAGGATTTCCCTGATAGCTCAGTTGGTAAAGAATCCACCTGCAATGCAGGAGACCCCAGTTTGATTCCTGGGTTGGGAAGATCCACTGGAGAAGGGATAGACTACCCACTCCAGTATTCTTGGGCTTCCCTTGTGGCTCCACCTGCAATGCAGGAAACCTGGGTTCAATCGGTGGGTTGGGAAGATCCCCTGGAGAAGGGAAAGGCTACCCACTCCAGTATTCTGGCCTAGAGAATTCCATGGACTGTATAGTCCATGGGGTTGCAAAGAGTCAGACATGACTGCAATGCAGGAGAGTCAGGTTCGACCCCCGGGTTTGGAAGATCCCCTGTAGAAGAAAATGGCAACCCACTCCAGTATTCTTGCCTGGAAAACCCCATGGATAGAGGAGCCTGGTGGGCTACAGTCCATGGGGTCACAAAGAGTTGAACACGACTGAGCGACTAACACTTTTTTCCCTTTACCCATTCTGAGCATTGTCTTTTCATTTTGTCCATGGTTTCCTTTCCTGTGTAAACACTTTTAAGTTTAATTAGGCCCAATTTGTTTACTTTTCTTTTTACATTTTCATTATTCTAGAAGGTGCAAGAACTTCTTTGCAGAAAAGGATCTTGCTGTGATTTATGTCAAAGAGTGTTTTTTCTATGTTTTCCTCTAAGAGCTATGTAATGTCTGGACTTACATTTAGGTCTTTAATCCATTTTAAGTTTACTTTTGTGTGTGATGTTAGGAAGTAGTCTAATTTCATTATTTTACATGTGGCTGTCTAGATTTCCCAGCACCACTTATTGAAGAGGCTATCTTTTCTCCATTGTATATTTTTGCCTCCTTTGTCATAGATTAGATGACCATAGGTACGTGGATTAACTTATGGGCTTTCTATCCTGTACCGTGGATCTATTTCTCTGTTTTTGTACCAGTACCATATTGTCTTGATTACTGTAGCTTTGCAGTATAGTTTGAAGTTGGGAAGCCTGAATCCTCTAGCTCCATTTTTCTTTCTCAAGATTACTTTGGCTGTTTGGGGGTGTTTTCACACAGATTGTAAACATTTTTGTTCTAAGTCTGTGAAGAATGCCATTGGTAATTTGATAGGAATTCCATGGAATCTTTAGTTTGCTTTAGGCAATATACTCATTTTCATTAGATTGATTCTTTCGATCCAAGAACATCATATTTCCCTCCATCTGTCTGCATCCTCCTTGATTTTCATCAGTGTTTTATAGTTTTCTGAATATAGGTCTTTTGCCTGATTAGGTTGGTTTATTCCTAGGTATTTTATTATTTTTTTTGTGATGTTTGTGTGATTGTTTCCTTAATTTCCCTTTCTGCTCTTTTGTTTTAGTGTACAGGAATGCAGGAGATCGCTATGCCTTAATTTTGTATCCTACAACTTTGCCAAATTCACTGACTACGTCCAGTAGTTTTCTTGTGGCATCTTAGGATTTTCTGCATATATAGTATCATGTCATCTGCAAACAATGACAGTTTTACTTCTTCTTTTCCAACTTGGATTCCTTTTATTTCTTTTTCATCTCTGATATTCATGGCAAGGACATCCAAAACAATGTTGATGAGAATGGACATTCTTGTCTTGTTCCTGATGCTAGGGGAAAGGCTTTCAGTTTTTCACCATTGAAAATGATGTTTGTTATATATTGCCTTTATTCCGTTGAGGTTCCCTCTATGCTCATTTTCCAGAGAGTATCATAGATGGTTGCTGAATTTTGTCAAAAGCTTTCTCTGCGTCTATTGAGATGATCATATGGCTTTTATTCTTTAATTTGTTAATATGGTCTATCACTGCATAGACTATCACACTGATTGTGTACATTGAAAGATTTGTGTATATTTCTGGGATAAATCCCACTTGATCATAGTGTATAATACTCTTAATGTATTATTGGATGCTGTTGGCTAGTATTGTTTTTAAGCATTTCCCAATGATTTTAAATCAATTTACTTGTAAAAACAGAAAAAGGAAAGAAATAAATAAAACCATTAACAGTAGTACAGTCGATACAGTTGCTAAGGCATTAATAACTTATAAAAGACATAGTAGCTACATAAGTGGAAAAGGAAATGGCAACCCACTCCAGCGTTCTTGCCTGGAGAATCCCAGGGACAGGGGAGCCTGGTGGGCTGCCGTCCATGGGGTCACACAGAGTTGGATGCAACTGAAGCAACTTAGCAGCAGCAGCAGCAGCTCGATAAGTGTGTGTGTTCACTTGCTAAGTCATGTCCAACTCTGTGACCACATGGACTGCAGCAGCCAGACTTTCTTGTCCTTCACTATCTCCTGGAGTTTACTCAGATTCATGTCCATTGAGTCAGTGATGCTCTCTAACCATTTTGTCCTCTGCCACCCTCTTCTCCTTTTGCCTACAATCTTTCCCAGCATCAGGGTCTTTTCCAATAGGACAGTACTTCACATCAGGTGGCCAAAGTATTGGAACTTCAGCTTCAGCATCAGTCCTTCCAATGACTATTCAGAGTTGGTTTCTTTTGGAATTGACTGATTTGATCTCCTGGCAGTCCAAGGGACTCTCAAAAGTCTTCTCCAGCACCAAAATTCGAAAGCATCAGTTCTTCAGTGCTCAGCCTTCTTTTTGGAGAAAGAAATGGCAATCCACTCCAGTGCTCTTATCTGGAGAATCCCATGAAAAGAAGAGCCTGGCTGGCTACAGATTATGGGGGTGCAAAGAGTCAGCCATGACTCAGTAGCTAGACAACAACAACAGCCTTCTTTATGGTCCAACTCTCACAACCATACATGACTACTGGAAAAACCATAGCCTTACTATATGGACCTTTGTCGGCAAAATGATGTCTCTGCTTTTTAATACTCTGTCTAGGTTTGTCACAGCTCTCCCTCCAAGGAGCAAGCAGCTTTTATCATCACAGCTACAGTCACCATCCACAGTGATTTTGAAGCCCAATAAAATATAATCTGTCACTGCTTCCACTTTTTCCTCTTCTATTTGCCATGAAGTGATGGGACCGGGTGCCACGATCTTAGTGTTTTGAATGTTCAATTTTAATCTAGCCTTTTCATTCTCCTATTGCACCTTCATCAAGATGCCCTTTAGTTCCTCTTCACTTTCTGCCATTACAGTGGTATTATCTGCATGTCTGAGGTTGCTGATATTTCTCCTGGCAATATCGATTCCAGCCTGAGTTATCCCGGCTGGCATTTCTCATGATGTATGCTACCTATACATTAAATAAGCAGGATGACGATATACAGCCTTGGTGTACTCCTTTACCATTTTGAATCAGTCTGTTGTTCTATGTCTGCTTCTACCTGTTGCTTCTTGACCTGCATACAGGTTTTTTAGGAGATAGGTAAGGTGGTCTGGTATTCCCATCTCTTTAAGAATTTTCCACAGTTTATTGTGAACCACACAATCAAGGACTTTAATGTACTCAATAAAGCATAAGTAGATGTTTTTCTGAAATTCCCTTGCTTTCTCTATGATCCAAGAA
Source organism: Neotragus pygmaeus (assembly GCA_006410875.1). Taxonomy (NCBI): domain Eukaryota; kingdom Metazoa; phylum Chordata; class Mammalia; order Artiodactyla; family Bovidae; genus Neotragus; species Neotragus pygmaeus. The sequence goes on from SJYV01033058.1 coordinate 1,012,481, forward strand.
ATATTGGCAATTTAATCTCTGGTTCCTTTGCCTTTTCTAAATCCAGCTGATACATCTGGAAGTTCTCAGTTCATGTACTGCTGAAGCCTAGCTTGAAGAATTTTGAACATAACCTTTCTAACATATGAGATGAGCACAGTTGTAAGTAGTGTGAACATTCTTTGGCTCTACACATGGACATCACCAGACAGTCAATACCAAATTAGACTGATTATATTCTTTACAGATGAAGACAGTAAAGCTCTATACAGTCCTCAAACAGAAGACCTGGAGCTTACTGCAGCTCAGATCATCAGTCCCTTATTGCAAAATTCAGGCTTGAACTGAAGAAAATAGGAAAAACCATTCAGGTTTGACCTAAATTAAATCCTTTATGATGATACCATCAGTTCAGTTCACTTCAGTCACTCA
>SJYV01033058.1:1013802-1032517 GCA_006410875.1 Neotragus pygmaeus
TTTTGAGCATTACTTTACTAGCATGTGAGATGAGTGCAGTTGTGCAGTAGTGTGAGCATTCTTTGGCATTGCCTTTCTTTGGGATTAGTCCTGTGGCCACTGCTGAGTTTTCCAAACTTGCTGGCATATTGAGTGCAGCACTTTCACAGCATCATCTTTCAGGATTTGAAATAGCTCAATTGGAATTCCATTACCTCCACTAGCTTTGTTCATAGTGATGCTTTCGAAGGCCCACTTGACTTCACATTCCAGGATGTCTGGCTGTAGGTGAGTGATCACACCATCGTGATTATTTTGGTCGTGAAGATCTTTTTTGTACAGTTCTTCTGTGTATTCTTGCCACCTCTTCTTAATATCTTCTGCTTCTGTTAGGTCCATACCATTTCTGTCCTTTATGGAGCCCATCTTTGCATGAAATATTTCCTTGGTATCTCTAATTTTCTTGAAGAGATCTCTAGTCTTTCCCATTCTGTTGTTTTCCACTATTTTCTTGCATTGATTGCTGAGGATTATACCATAGAGGCGACCAATAGATTCAAAGGTTTAGATCTGGTTGACAGAGTGCCTGAAGAACTATGGACAGAGATTCATAACATTGTACAGGAGGGAGGGACCAAAACCATCTGAAAGAAGAAGAAATGCAAGAAGGCAAAGTGGTTGTCTGAGGAGGCTGTACAAATGGCTGAGAAACGAAGAGAAGCAAAAGTCAAGGGAGAAAGGAAAAGATACCCAACTGAATGCAGAGTTCCGGAGAATAACAAGGCCTCCTTAAGTGAACAATGCAAAGAAAGAGGAAAACAATAGAATGGCGAAGACTAGAAATCTCTTTAAGAGAATTGGAGATATCAAGGGAAAATTTCACACAAAGATGGGCACAATAATGGACAGAAACGGTAAAGACCTAATAGAAGCAGAAGAGATTAAGAAGAGGTGGCAAGAGTCTTGTTGTTGTTGTCACTCAGCCATGTCCAGCTCTTTGCAACCCTGCGAACTGCAGCATGCCAGGCTTCTCTGTCCTTTACTATCTCCTGGAGTAGGCTCAAAATCATGTCCACTGAGTCCGTGATACCATCCAACCGGCTCATCCTCTGTTGTCCCCTTCTCCTCCTGCCTTCAATCTTCCCCAGCATCAGACTCTTTTCTAATGAGTCGCTCTTCCCATCAGGTGGCCAAAGTATTAGAGGTTCAGCTTTAGCATCAGTTCAAAAGTATCAGTTCTTTGGTGCTCAGCTTTCTTTATAGTCCAACCCTCACATGCATACATGACTACTGGAAAAACCATAGCTTTGACTATACAGACCTTTGCTGGCAAAGTGATGTCTGCCTTTTAATATGCTGTCTAGTTTGGTCATAGTTTTTCTTCCAAGAAGCAAGAATCTTTTAATTTCAAGGCTGCAGTCACTGTCTGCAGTGATTTTGGAGCCCAAGAAAATAAAGTCTGTCACTGTTTCCATTGTTTCCCCATCTATTTGCTATGAAGTGATGGGACTGGATGCCATGATCTTAGTTTTCTGAATGTTGAATTTTAAGCCAGCTTTTTCACTCCCCTCTTTCACCTTCATCAAGAGGCTCTTTAGTTCTTCATTGCTTTCTGCCATAAGGGTGGTGTCTTCTGCATGTCTGAGGTTGTTGATATTTTTCCCAGCAATCCTGATTCCAGCTTGTGGTTCATCCAGCCTGGCATTTTGTGTGATGTACTCTGCATACAAGTTAAATAAGCAGGGTAACAATATACAGCCTTGATGTACTCCTTTCCCAATTGGAACCAGTCTGTTGCTCCTTGACCAGTTCTAACTGTTGCTTCTTGACCTACATATAGATTTCTCAAGAGGCAGGTAAAGTGTCTGGTATTCCCATCTCTTTCAGAATTTTCCACAGTTTGTTGTGATCCACACAGTCAAAGGCTTTAGTGTAGTCAATGAAGCAGAAGTTGATGTATTTCTGGAACTCTCTTGCTTTTTTTTATGATCCAGCAGATGTTGGCGATTTGATCTCTGGTTCCTCTGCCTTTTCTAAATCCAGTATGAACATCTGGAAGCTCTCAGTTCACATACTGTTGAAGCCTAGCTTGGAGAATTTTGAGCATTACTTTGCTAGCATGTGAGATGGGTGCAATTGTGCGGTAGTTTGAACATTCTTTGGGATTGTAATGAAAACTGATCTTTTCCAGCCCTGTGCCCACTGCTGAGTTTTCCAAATTTGCTGGCATATTGAGTGCAGCACTTTCGAGCATCATGTTTTAGGATTTGAAACAGTTCAGCTGGAATTCCATCACCTCCACTATCTGTTTATACTGATGGTTCCTAAGGCTCACTTGATTTCACACTCCAGGATGTCTGGCTCTAGATAAGTGATCACACCATCGTAGTTATTTGAGTCATTAAGATCTCTTTTGTTCTTCTGTGAATTCTTGCCACTTCTTCTTAGTATCTTCTGCTTCTGTTAGGTACATACTCTTTCTGTCCTTTATTGTGCTCATCTTTGCATGAAATATTCCTTTGGTATCTCTAACTTTCTTGAAGAGATCTCTAGTCTTGCCTTTCTATTGTTTTCCTCTATTTCTTTGCACTGTTCACTTTAAAAAACTTCCCTATCTCTCCTTGCTACTCTTTGGAACTCTGCATTCAGATGAGTATATATTTCCTTTTCTCCTTTGCCCTTTACTTGTTTTCTCAGCTATTCATAAGTCCTCCTCAGACAACCATTTTGGCCTTTTGCATTTCTTTTTCTTGGGGATGGTTTTGATTACCACCTCCTATACAATGTCACGAACTTCTATCCATAGTTCTTCAGGCATTCTGTCTATCAGACCGAATCCCTTGAATCTATTTGTCACTTCTACTGTATAATCATAAGGGATTTGATTATAGGTCATACTTGAATGGCCTAGTGGTTTTCCCTACTTTCTTCAGTTTAAGTCTGAATTTTGCAATAAGGAGTTCATGATCTGAGCCACACTCACCTCCCAGTCTTGTTTTTGCTGACTGTATAGAGCTTCTCCATCTTCGGCTGCAAAGAATATAATCAACCTGATTTTGGTATTGACCATCGGGTGTTTTCCATGTTGTAGGGTCATCCTTTGTGTTGTTGGAAGAGGTGAGAATACACTGAAGAAATATACAAAAAAGTTATTTTCTTACTGACTAGGATAACCACAATGGGGTGATCACTTTAGAGCCAGACATCCTGGAGTGCTAAGTCAAGTGGGCCTTAGGAAGTATAACTACAAACAACGATAGTGGAGGTGATGAAATTCCAGCTGAACTATTTAAAATCCTAAAAGATGATGCTGTTAAAGTGCTGCACTCAATATGCCAGCAAATTTGGAAAACTCAGCAGTGACCTCAGGACTGAAAATTATCAGTTTCCATTCCAATGCCAGAGAAGGGCAATGCCAAAGAATTTTCAAACTACAGTACATTACATAAAATGATTCTAATAATAGTTAAACAGGAAGCAATGAGCTTTTCTCAGTATGGATGTGAAAGCAGGCAGTTTGGAATTTAAAAGTAGGTTGTCCAATTTATTGGCATATATTTGCTTTTAGTAGTCTCTTATGATCCTTTGTATTTCTATGGGGTCAGTTGTGATTTCTGCTTTTTCATTATTAATTTTATTGATTTGTGTCCTCTCTCTTTTTCTCTTGAGGAATCAATCTGGCTAAAGATTTATCAATTTTGTTTATCTTCTCAAAGAACCAGTTTTTGCTTTTATTTGTCATTGTTATTGTTTTCTTCACTTCTATTTCATTTATTTCTAATCTGATCTTAATGATTTTTTTCCCCTCCCACTGGCTTTGGATTTTCTTTGTTCTTCCTCTGGTTGCTTTTGGTGTGGGGTTATATTGTTTATTTGTGATTTTTCTTGCTTCTTGAGGCATGAATGAATTGCTATAAACTTCCCTCTTAGAATCTGCTGTGTCCCATAGGTTTGGGGTCATCATGTTTTTATTGTCATTTGTTTCCATGTCATTTTTTATTTTCTCTTTAATTTCTTCAGTGATCTCTTGGTTATTTAGCAGTGCACTCTCTAGCCTTTGTGTGTTTGTGGGTTTTTACAGTGTTTTTTTTTCCCCCTGTAATTGATTTCTAATCTCATTGTGTTGTGGTCAGAAAAGATGCTTAGTACAATTTCAATTTTCTTAAATGTACTGAGGCTTGATTTGTGACTCAAGATGTGGTCTATCCTGGAGAATATTCCATGTGCACTGAGAAGAAAGTGTATTCTGCTGCTTTCAGGTAAAATGTCCTATAAATATCAATTAAATCTATCTAGTCTGTTGTGTCATTTAAACCTTGTGTTTCCTTATTTATTTTCTCCCTGGATGATCTGTCCTTTGGTGTAAATGGGATGTTAAAGTCCTCCACTATTATTGGGTCACCGTCAACTTCCCCTTATGTGTCTGTTAGCATTTGTCTTATGCATTGAGGCCTTCCTATGTTGGGTGCATAAATGTTTGTAATTGTTTTATCTTCTTCTTGTATTGATCCCTTAATCATTATGTAGTGTCCTTCCTTATCTCCTACAATAGGGTTTTTATTAAGTAAATTTTTTATTTTTACTTTATTTTTATTTATTTTTTTTTATTTTACTTTACAATACTGTATTGGTTTTGCCATTCATCAACATGAATCCGCCACGGGTGTACACGTGTTCCCAATCCTGAACCCCCCTCCCACCTCCCTCCCCATACCATCTCTCTGGGTCATCCCCGTGCACCAGCCCCAAGCATCCTGTATCCTGCATGGAACCTAGACCTGTGATTCATTTCTTATATGATATTATACATGTTTCAATGCCATTCTCCCAAATCATCCCACCTTCGCCCTCTCCCACAGAGTCCAAAAGACTGTTCTGTATATCTGTGTCTCTTTTGGTATCTCACATACAGGGTTATCGTTACCATCTTTCTAAATTCCATATATATGTGTTAGTATAATGTATTGGTGTTTCTCTTTCTGGCTTACTTCACTCTGTATAATAGGCTCCTGTTTCATCCACTTCATTAGAACTGTTTCAAATGTGTTCTTTTTAATGGCTGAGTAATACTCCATTGTGTATATGTACCACAGNCCTGTATCCTGCATCGAACCAAGACCGGCGATTCGTTTCTTACATGATATTATACATGTTTCAATGCCTTTCTCCCAAATCATCCCACCCTCTCCCTCTCCCACAGAGTCCAAAAGTCTGTTCTATACATCTGTGTGTCTTGCTGTTTGCATACAGGGTTATCTTTCTAAATTCCATATATATATATATATATGCATTAGTATACTGTACTGGTGTTTTTCTTTCTGGCTTACTTCACTCTGTATAATCGGCTCCAGTTTCATCCACCTCATTAGAACTGATTCAAAAGTATTCTTTTTAATGGCTGAGTAATACTCCATTGTGTATATGTACCACAGCTTTCTTATCCATTCATCTGCTGATGGACATCTATGTTGCTTCCATGTCCTGGCTATTATAAACAGTGCTGCGATGAACATTGGGGTACATGTGTCTCTTTCAATTCTGGTTTCCTCAGTGTGTATGCCCAGCAGTGGGATTGCTGGGTCATAAGGCAGTTCTATTTCCAGTGTTTTAAGGAATCCCCACACTGTTCTCCATAGTGGCTGTACTAGTTTGCATTCCCACCAACAGCGTAAGAGGGTTCCCTTTTCTCCACACCCTCTCCAGCAAAATAAATAAATATTTAAATATATTAAAAAATACTATGAATCCTTGGAAAGGGGGTGTGGCCTGTGGATGTCAGGGCTGTGTGGCAGAGTGAGGGCTGAGAGGCAACACAGTCCTGGGTTCAAATTCTGGCTTGGTAACTTACCAGCAATACTGTGTATAAGTAACAACCACTCTGAGCCTTGGTTTACCCTTTTGTGAAATGGGGCTAACCAGAATACCTGTGTCAAAGCTTCATGATGAGGGCAGACTGTCTCTTTCTCAACACCCTCTGGGAAACAGTGATAAGGAGAGCTAAGCATTAGGCTGGCTTCTTGTAGCTGGGGAGTGGGGGCGGGGGTGACCTCTCTGGTCACCAGGGCAGTACAGGTGTGTTCGGGTTGCCTTCACCTATTCTATAAGTTGTACTGAAACATCTACTTAAGTTCTTTCCTTAGTACCATTCCTTCAAATTAACTAATTTGGTACCTACCCTCCCTCCTAAAAAAACTTCACTGTGAGGACTAAATGATGTGTGCAGCTCCCTGATCACTGTGATTATCAGAGTCAGTGATGTACTAAGGGGAATTTGGGCAGAGGCTGTAGATTGTAGGAGATTCCCTGGTGGCTCAGACATTAAGAGTTTGGTCTGCCTGCAATGCAGGAAACCCGGGTTCAATCCCTGGGTCAGAAAGATTCCCCTGGAGAAGGAAATGGCAACCCACTGCAGTATTCTTGCCTGGAAATCCCATGGACGGAGGAGCCTGGCAGGCTACAGTCCATGGGGTTGCAAAGAGTTGGATGTGACTGAGGCAACCTAGCACTCATGTAGATTATAGCGGAGAAATAGCTTCATCCAGCAGGGACAGCCTGAAGCCAACAAAACTGAGGGCTGCCCTCAGGACCTAACCTGCTCTTGCCAACCATGACCCTGACCCTGACTGTGGAGTTCTGCCTGGCAGGCTGGAGTCCCGCATGTCTTCAGACCTCAGCCACATCCTGAAGCTCCTTCAGCAGCCCCTTCCCCAGGACCGCACTGGCTACATCTTGGGAGCCTCCACCTCCAATGACCTGGCCTTGTTCCCTGCAACCTCAGCAACTCAGAGTCCAGGAACTCGGCTGCCCCGGGGTGACCCACCCCCGGCACAGGTGAGCAGAGGAGGGGACCCCCAGGGGCTTGCCTGGCGGCGGCTGCATGTCTTCCCCCACCCTCACCTTGGTCTCAGTGGTGACCTGGCCCAGGGCCTTCATGGCCTGAGAGCAGCTGTGACTTCTGCTGTCCTCCCTTATGGCCTGAGTCACAATAGGCAGCCTGGACAGGTGGTAGCAGAGCCGAGACTGTGGCCACCGACTCCACATCGGGAGCAGGGGCAGCAGGATACATCTCCTGCTGGTTCCCAACCCTGAAGTCAGGGTGCCCTGGGGAGGCTCCCCACCCTGCTTGCCCCCCACTTTCTTGCTCCCCCCAGATGCCCAGCTACGGTGACATGGATGAATGGAGGCCGGAGCTCAGGAACTCTTCCTCTAGGATGCCCCCCTCTGCCATGGAATTGGACAGAACTCTGACACTGTCCTCGGAACAGAAGCAGCCCGAGGGCCTCCTATCACCCCTGGCCTCCCCTCTGTGTCCCTTGGAGGCACAGGGACTTGTCCATGGTCCCCGCTTCCCCTCCCTCCCTGAACACCTCAGCTCTGTGCCCAAGCAGTTGGAGTTCCAGAGACATGGCTCAGATCCTGGGTTTTCGAGGAGCTAGAGCCACTGTGCCCCGGGATTAAACAACGAAAAAAGCACTATGAAGGGACTGAGTGTGGGTAAGGCGATAGTTAAGGACGTGGGGGAGGCAGCCAGCCTCTAAACTAGCCCTTCACCTAGAGTAGCTACAAACTGCCAATCCAGGTGATCCCAGATGGTGCAGGTGAAGAGGCTTGTGACTTTCCCCAGCTTCCTCCAGGGCTCTCTTTAGACAGCAGGGCTGGTGGAAGGTGGATGAGCCTCAGGAGTGGAGGTAGCTGCCAGGACAGAGGGCTCAGGGAAGAAAGGAGACATTGCTGATCTTTTCTGTATGAGAGCCTGGCTTTGTGCAGAGTCCAGTCACCTCCCAGCTCAGAACTCTCCCCCACCATGCAGCCAAGCCCCCAGGGTTGGTCAAGACCTCCTGCCGCGAGCCTGGGAACCAGCTAGAGACAGGAGTATTCTCTGCAGTGGACACATCAGGGCCCAGAACTCCAGCCCTCAGCCACCCTGCCCTTATGGTTCTGTGATGATCTTTAGGACCTAGTGGGCAGTGGAGGGTCTCAGAGCTAATAAAGTCTACACACTTCATGTTGGGCTGGGTGTGTAATTTGTCTGAGGGTCATCAGGTCCTCGATGGGGCTGTAATCCTGACAGTTGTGGTCTTCTTCCAAGGAGCTGTGTGTTAGGGACCTGAAGGTGACTCCACCGGGTCTTGGAGCCACCAGACTAAGGGGCTCTTAGCCAGGCTGGGGTGAAGGGAGGCAGAGAGACACTGGCATGGTGGCCACAGGGAATCATGACAAGAGCTAACACTTCCAAAGCACTCTTCTGTGTAAGGGGATATCGTGCTGGCTGCCCTGCAGATATTGTTGACTCTTTGTAACAAGCCTATGGGGTCAGTATTATTATCTTCCTTTGAGAGAGAGGGATCAGAGTAGAGAATCACTAAGAAATGTACCTAAGCAAGAAGGGAACTTCTGGGGTGCTGGTACTCTTCTGTTTCCTGATCTAAGTGCTGATTGTATGAGTGTGTTTCAGGTTGTAAGAATATGTGCACTCCTATGTGTAAATTGTACTTTGATTTTAAGAAAAAGAATATTTCCCAAAAATATATCAAAAGGAGGACATAATTTCAACCCAGATGGTCTGGTCTGAGAACATGTGCAGTCAACCACTCCACTGAAATAGGCTGTTGTTTAAAAAGTCACAGGTCCTGTCCTTTTTCCCTAAAAGAATTTTGAAAATGTATTTCTCCTTTATACATTTTTAGTTGACATCTGAAGTATTCCATGATAACTTTAAATAGTTGCAAAGGACATAATTTCCAGTGTGTTGTAAATATTGACACTTTATAAACTGTTGCATTTATATTGGCCCATTTAGATTCAAATAGCAGTGATTCAGAAGCCAGTATTGGGACTTCCCTGGCAGTCCAATAGTTAAGACTCTGCACTTCCAATGAGGGGGTGAGGGTTCAATCCCTGATTGGGGAATTAAGATTCCCACATGCTCTGCTCTGCCCCCAACAAAAGAAGTCAGTGTCATTCATTTTAAAAACAGGAGAACAAGCTCTTCTTTAACACTGTTCCTTTTTATCTGCTCATGTGTATGCTGTGCTTTGTTGCTTGGTTGTGTCTGACTTTGCGACCCCATGGATTGTAGTCCTCCAGGCTCCTCTGTCTGTGGGGATTCTCCAGGCAAGAATACTGGAGTGGGTTGCCATGCCCTCCTCCAAGGGATCTTCCCAACCCAGGGATCGAACCCAGGTCTCCCACATCGTAAGAAGACTCTTTACAGTCTAAGCCACCAGGGAAGCCTTTTCTTTGCTCATAATTTCACTCTATTCCATTCAAAGTTTACCCAACATGTAATTTATTACCATGCTTGAAAATATATTATTGATAACCTTATCATATGTGTTTGTGACACACACACATATAATTTAAGGGTTACACTTTAAGGGTTACAGTTATTAGTACTGGGTTTTTCAAAACAACATAAATACTTCTATTTAAATTTTTATAGAAACCAAAATTTTATTGACATACACCTCTTAAAAGAGGGAATTTTTCTCTCAATTAGTTCATGTGAATGGATAAATATTATTTTTTTGTTACAGTAAAACATAAGCCCAGAGAAACTTGTTCACATAAGGAAGCAGATGGTACTTTAAGGGGGCTGTTATATATTTAATAGTGACACCCAGTTCTTTGAATTCTGAGTTGTGTTAACAATCACAACACTAAAAGCTATACTTAATGATGTGTTAAGTCACTTCAGTCATGTCTGACTCTTTGCAACCCCATGGACTGTAGCCCGCTAGGCTCTGCTGTCGATGGGGTTTTCTAGGCAAGAATACTGGGCTGGGTTGCCATTTCCTCCTCCAGATCTTCCCCACCCAGGGGTCGAATCTACGTCTCCTGCATTAACAGGCGGGTTTCTTTGTACCACTAGCGCCACTTGGGAAGGCCCATACTTAATGTTATCACCAACAATTCATTACAATCCTCCTTTAGTTGTTTTGAAAGCAAACCATTGGAAACTATTTAAATTATAAACAGATGTTACCTAGAATCGGACCTTTCTCCATTTCAAACTGAAGACGCAGATACAGCATTTAGGGCTGGATTAGCAATTGCCTTGGTATCCTAGCGGGAAGGATGAAATGGGGAGGAATAAACAGTCAGAGCCACGTTGGTGTGGCTGCCGCCTGCTGAGGGCCGACCCTAGAATTCCGAGCGTTTTTACGATGACAAGGAGAGCGCACGAAAGCCGGACTGTAGCTGGGCCTGGGCCCGAGTACACATCGGTGTGTCCATGTGAAAACGGTGTGTTCGCGGCCTGTCCTTGGGGCGCTGGGGAACAACATTACGGCTTAACTGGGACGCTGGCACGAGCGGGAATTAAAGAGGTTCGCGTTCCGGCACAGGCCTGGCAGCCAGGCCATCAAACTCGGAGCCCTGAAATACAGCAGGTCCTCTGGTTATGGGAGAAATTTTCATTTTTAGTCGACAGCGTGGAGTAGCTTCTGGGAATAGCAGCTGCAGTGGGAAAATGAAAGCAGGTCACACAAGAAGTCTCACTCTCAGACACTTGGCCTAGAACTCGGAGCCCTGCTGCCTGGCTCGCCAGCCGCTTGGCCACCCACTCCCATTCACCCGCACTGCGCCGTTATCTCTCTGACTGACACCTTTGTCAGCCAATGATCTTTGGGATTGTGTAAGCGCCTGCCCAGCCTCCGGAGTTGGGCGGGGCAAGTGGCTGGAATGACAATCACATAGACCAATAGCAAGGAGGCTTCAAAAGTTAAGGGCACAATAGCCAATGAGGGGAAGGAACCGTTCGAAAGGACGTGTCAGACAGCCAACGGCCAGTGGCGCTGCGGGGGTCGCGTGGCTTCCGTTCCGAGTGGGCGGGGCAGTGTCTCAAACGGAAGGTGGCTGTTGTCCGAGCCAAAGCTGGTTTGAAACTGGGGGTCGGGCCCGGCAGTCGTTGTCTGTTGCCACCGCCCCGCTTCCGGGCTAGGCCGTCCCTGCCCGCCCCCGCTCCGCCTCCCTTCGGACCCTTGGGTCCCGGGCCCGGCTCCCTGCCCGTTTTGCACCCGGCTCGCAACAGCCCGCTCCCGTCCCGGTCCTCACTGCGGCCCCTTCGCCTCCACCATGTCACTGCACGGCAAACGGAAGGAGATATACAAGTATGAAGCGCCCTGGACCGTCTACGCCATGAACTGGAGCGTGCGGCCCGACAAGCGCTTTCGCCTGGCGCTGGGCAGCTTCGTGGAGGAGTACAACAACAAGGTGGGCCGGGCAGGGGCTCGGAACCCGACTGGCGGGGAGCGGGCCCCGGGAGCGCCCTTTCTGGGCCGGAGCCCAGACCCCAGGACCCTCCTGCGGACTTGCCTTAGCACCACGGAGCGGTTCCTCTGTGTCTGGTCCTGTGCAGAGAGTTTCGCTCTCTTTATCGCATTTAATCGTTGAAACATTCCTGGGTGGTCAGGAGTGTAGTTACCCCCATTTTACTGATGGGGAAGCTGAGGCACCGTGTTGCAGCTTACCCAGGTCAGTTATTTCGTGACGGAAACAGGTCTCAAACCCAACTTTACACCCCAGAGCTATGCTATTTATCACTAGTATCCGCTCCCCTGCTGCACTACTTCAGTTAGGGGCCAGAAGAAGGATGAGGGAATGATGGCTGTGAAGAAAATGCGCTTAGGATGGTCATTCCCTTCTGGCCACACTAGATTTCTGTTAGGTCTGGTTATTGCGTAGGCTTTCCCGCCCCCTACACCCACCCGCAGGTACTATTATTGATGGATTTGTCAGGATTGCCATCGCTGTTGGGACCTCGTGTTCCTCCTCTTCACCGCGATCTCCTTTTGGAAATCTTGACCAGTGATCTCGCCGTTGTTTTCCAAATAGAGAAGGTTGTTCACTTGCTGTATCTTTTCTTGGCATCTTTCTTGCTAATACAAATATGTAACCTTGAGTAGTAAGTCTTTCTGGACATCCGGAATTTGAGAATCATTCATAGAAGGTAGGAGGAAACTTTAAGCTGGTAGTGCAGTATAAATTTGTTTTTGAAAGTTGTTGAATAAGTTAGTGAGAAGAATTTTCTTTCCTTTGCTTTTAAAATCTCTTCCATTTTGTATTAGAGTAAACGTGGTGATTGATCGTAATCAGAGCGACTGAGAGCCGTGCTTAGCGGTGTTTAAAGCCTGCTTGACACCATGAGCACTGTGCCTTAGGAAGAATCGCCTATGTGGATGGTGACAGGCATGGTGCAGGGAAGAAAGGCAGGTGCTCTAGGGTGGATGTCCCGTCTAGTCCACTAACTGGCGATGGGGCACTGCACAGATCAGTTTTATTATTTCTCACCCACAGATTGTTGTAGGCAAGTTCTTTTTTAAACATAAAGGTCCTGTAAAAAACATTTGAACATTGTAACTTTGTTTACAGATTTTCAGGAGTGCATCTGTTTCTCTGGAGTTAAGTCTTAACCTTTCTGGAATCCCCTTTAAGAAATTGATGAAAGCAATGGACTCTCATTATCCAAACATCATATATTCATAATTTACAAACAAATCCCAGAGAATATGCACTGATCTTGGGGCCGATCCATAGCCCACAGAAAGCAGAGAGTCCTGACAAGACTTAGCTTTAAAAGACATAGCTTTATTTCCTTTTCTCGGTTGCCTCTTTCTTCCTAATGGCCAGGTTGTGCATAGCAGAGTGGGGAATAGAATTCAAGGTACTGATGTGTGAAGTGGAATAGAACTGTTGTTTTAAGAATACATGTTGGGAAGAAAAAAAAAAGTAAAACGTATCTTTCAAAGGGCTTGAGTCTTTCACACAGATTTTTTTTTTTTGCCTTGCAAGTTCTTGCAGGGTCATATTTTGGGGGGCGTGGGGGGGCGAAGTAGAAAAGAATATCTTTATTGCTTTGTCAAGGCAAAAGGGGCCACAGTGGGCTAATGCCCTCATAATTGTGTGTTCCAACCTGGAGGGAGCAGTGAGAAGTTTTATAGAAATGGTTCAAAGAGGGGGTGATCAGCTTGTGGGCATTCTTCCGGTGGGTTGTGACTGGTGGGTGGTGAGGTAAGTGGGAGTCAGCATCATCAACCTTCTGGTTGCAGCTGCTCTGGGCTCTGCATGCTTGTGAGTGCATACAGTCAGCTTCCTCCACCTGGGGGGCTTTCAGTATTGAGCCCCAGGTTCTTGATGTCTTATCTCAGGAAGAGTTCAGTGAGAGACAAAGTGATAGGGAAGAAGTGGATTTATTTAGAGAGAAACACTCCACAGACAGTGTGGGCCATCTCAGAAGGTGAAAGGGCCTCGCAATCTAGGAGCCTCATTTCCAAGAGGGAAGAAACTGAGCTACACCGTTAGGCTGCTGGTGAAATCAGGGGAGTAATTGGTGTCAAACCTCAGTTGCAGGAACTCCACCCCAAAGTTCGTCCTTCCATTTAGTAACTGTATGGAGCTCCTTCTTTGTGCCAGGCCCACAGGCAGTGCGGTTTTAGGGAGATGTAAACTGCTAATCCTAGGAGTAACAAGCAAGCGGTTACCTCTGTCTTAACTCACTTGCATGGTGTAGGCAATTTAGTATCTTGCCTTCTGTTTTCATGTCCCCACCTATCTAGTTTAGAGTTCTTAACGTGTGTGTGTGTGTGTGTGAGATGGACACCTTGGCACTTTGAGGCCAACAGACCTCTGTTCATAGTTATGTTTTCAAATGCATAAAATACATAGGGTTACAAAGGAAACCATTGTATTGAGCTATAGTTATTAAAAACACTTTTTAAGAAGTGGTGAAAGTCGCTCAGTTGTGTCCGATTCTTTGTGACCCCATGGACTATACAGCCCATGGAATTCTCCAGGCCAGAATACTAGAGTGGATAGCCTTTCCCTTCTGTGTACTTTAAAATTAACTCATTAGATGACATCATCCATTAATTTTGAAGTAGTAGCATTTCAGGATGTTCGATGTGGTGTGATATGAAAAAAAGCAATGATTTCTGTTAGTGACAAATCACAGATATTAATGCCATGGTGAGTAACTGCCTCCATTTATAATGGAAGGAAATGGTACATTTCGGCTAGAGGTTTGTGAAAATGTAAGTGTGATTTTCCAACTCAAGTTCATGGGTAAGAAGCCCTGTGCCTTGGGGCTGATGGGCAGTGAATCTAGCTACCACACAGTGATTATCAGGCTCAGTTTTGGAAAAACCTGGCCATGGAGGTGCCAGACTTGATGTTTTAGAGGAGCTTAAAAATTATTGGTTGAAATTCTCAGACCGTTGATTCCTGTTTGCTGTCAACAGTGATTGCTGGTAGAGGACAAAATAAATTGACTCAGCAAATTAACATTGATAAAAAAGCCGAGAAGCATCTTTTTTCCCTACTCTGACACATTAAGAAAACATGATCATAATTTTTTTTAAAATTTGTGTTAATGTCATCATACTTTCCTGTAGTAAAATGATTTGTAGTTTGATAGAATTGAATCTGTTAGTGTTTCAAGGACAACTTGACTTGTAGGTGTTCCATCTCCTGAATAAATTTGGGAATTGCTGCAGTGTAAAGAACTAAATTCTGTCATCTACATCTGGATTAAAGAGTCCCATTACTGATGATCATGTTTTATGTTCTGTGTGTGTGTGTGTGTGTGTGTGTGTGTGTGTGTGTGGGTGTGTGTGTGTGTGGGTGTGGTCTCTGCTGGGGGATAGAGCAGCACTGGTGTTGGAACATGATTTTCTAAAATTTAGCATGTGTGTGACTCCTCTGAGGGACTTATACCTTCCTGGGCTTCACTCCTAAAGTTAAAAGACACCCAGGTGATTCAGACACAGGTGGTCCAGGTGGCGCTGCGAGACCATTTACCTGGAGGTACCTTTCCATCACCTGACCAGAGGCAGGAATCATTTTTTGTATCTGCATGTGCCTAAATATTGATTCTGCCCTTCCATCCCATGAAAAGCTCAATCACCGGATAGCCTCTTTGAAGGGGCCTGGATTGAGATCTCGGTCCTGCCGCTTCCCAGTTTCGCGTGGCCTTCGCCAAGTGAAAGCCTGTGTCTCAGTTTCCTCATCTGTAAAATGAGGGTAATGAAGAAGATGAAAGGAGTTCTAAATGTGTTGGGTTTAGGAACTCTGCCTGGCACATAGCGATCACATCACTACTGTACCTGTAACCGAAATATCATCTAGGAGAATTGTATGAGTGTTGGGTGAAGGTATGACGAAAGGCCATTGTGTTCATTCTTTGACTTTTAAAGACCTGGGGGAAAAATCCCTTGGTTCCTTTGAACCAAACCTACTTTGTGGTCTAGAAGCTTTTTGTTGGACTTGGAGTACCATAATGTGCTAGTTGAAGCCCATTTTCTCTTGTTCTACCTGGCTTAGACAAGTAACTGATGGAAGAACTCTGACATTTTTCCTGAGTCTTGACAGTATCTGTGATCTTTAGACAAGTAGTATTTCCCTTGTTTTGTGGAGAAAGATAACTAGCAGTTCCTGGGCTTCTATTCCACTTAGTTGTATATTTCAGGGTTGATTTTGACTAGAACTGGCAGTGTGATTGGGATTTATTTTGCACTAATAGTTAACTAGCTGACCATTTGTGCTTAAAGATATAGCATCTAGAAAACATTGTTGAGATTCTGAGGAGAAACCGTAGGTATACCTCCTGCTTTTTGAAGACTATCCGTGGTGAATCTGAGTAAGACTACCTTGTAATTCAAATTCACATGGGATGAATGCTTGCCTTGTCAGCCTGTGGTGATTCCTATGAGATCTTTAATGCTGAATTACTTTATCTATTTGACACATAATGATTTTGACCCTGGCATACAAGTTTTGATTTCTTAGTATTTCTGGCAGCCTTTCAGGATTCCCATTCATTTGTTCATTAATTCAATAAGTATGTATTGCGTTTTAGGCACAGTGATGATACTTGGTAACCTTCTGTATCCTTTTTAGCAGATGTGAAATTAGCAGCAATAAAGAGAAAGTGTTTTGGTACACATAAGTGTTTTTGATAGCTACTTAGAATTTTGCAGTGTTCCATCTGTCTCTGGCAAGACTGCAAGCAGGAGAATTTAAAGTATCAAACTCTCTGGTTTTAATTTCCTCCTTTCTTTTTTCTAGACAGTGAGAGCACTAATTCCTCCATGAGACCACTAGATAAAACTTCTGCTGCTTTATTGCTTTTTGCCCTGACCTGACTCACACAGACTTCCTAGAGATGCTGTGATGTGAACAAGGGGTGAATCTGTGTTCTGTAGGTCGTCTGTAGTCTGTCCTGCCTGGGGCTATGGGGCCAGAGCTTGTTGGTTAGACTCAAGAGTCAGGAGCAGAAGACGCGCTGGGCCAAGGCAGAGCCTCTCCACAGACATTGATCGACAATCATCAGTCAGGAACAGGCTTGAAGGGAGGATACGGAAAAGATCTGGAAAAGCTGGTTTATTCTGTTAGAATTTTGCCTTTAGCTGGTTTTGTTTATACTAACAATTGTGGGGAAATGTGCCACTGACAAGAGGTGGTATTATTGATTTGGATCACTTTTTTTTAAACTACACACACACGGACACACGCGCGCACACATGTACACTTGCGCGCACATGCATGCACACACATGTGCACACACTCGTGTGCGCACACGCGTTCGCCTTTGTGTTCTAGCGCTAGCACTGGGTGTAATTAAAGAGGAATACAATTTCCTCCATCAAGATAGACACAGCAACTCTTTTAATTTTTTTAAAATATAAGGTATGAGTAATGTGAGTAGTAATTTATGTTGTTATTCACAAAAATAATTGAAAGTGAAGATGTGTTCATGCCTCCGAGGAATAAATACATAATGTTTTATACCTGCTTCTTAGGAGATATCTGACACAGTAATCTCCACAGTTTAAAAACAAGTAAAAATGATCTTGTTTCAGGGTTGTTTTTTTTTTCTTTAAGGGCATTTGTCTCACATGCTGGGGTAAAGTGAAGCAAATAGTTGCAGAAGGGTAGTGGGTGTGGGAGATAAAAGTTTAGCAGGAGGACAGAGAAGACTGGAGGAGAGAAAGGGCAGAGGGGTAATAACCTAAATGTTGACAAGATGATTAAAATTGTACTTTTTGGTTATGCTCCCACATAAGGGAGTGTAGTGAAGATCAGATGGGTACAGTACAGGAAGAGGCCAAGACAGGATTCAAGCTCGGAACAGCACAGTTCTCCAGAACAGGGTTTTGATGGGCAACATCAACACTCTTTGGTTTGGGGCCATGGAAGAGGGTACATGCCTGGCAGCAGGAGCTTCTCCAGTTCCCCACCCCCCACCACCCCCCGACAACCTTGGATAAGAGGAGAGCTTAGCTGTACAAGGAGACAGACATGCCATTGTCTCTAAAAGCACTGGATTAGGCAGGTTGGAAGAGACTGAATTGTGAGCAGCTTGACAGTTCCTCATCTCTGTTGCCTGGGAAGATGCAAAGACTTCATGTGTTTATGCTCACTTGGAAGAGTCCTGGCCTCTTTCCCATAAGAACTTCCTTGAGATCATCTAGAAGGAACTTGCCTCATTCAAAAGGAATCAGCATAGTAGCAACAGCAAGATAACTATAAGAAAGAGGAAAAAATGGGAAACACATGTAAGGTAAAGTATCCACACTAGAAAATGTTTTCATCTTAATTGAACATTAGTGGCCAGTCCTCCCGCCATGAATTCAGAGAACTGAAAGAACTCCAAGCAGAGAGAGCTACAGGAGATCAGGTGAAATGAGGCATAGTGACAGGAGAAAATGGAACCACCAGCGGACAGAGTCCAGGAAAACAGTGAAGAGAAAGCGAACATTACCACAGAACTAAAACCCACATTGGAAAGAGAAGAAAAGTGAATACAAACTCCTGGAAACAGTGAAGATTAGGGAAGACAGGTTGAGAAAGTGGAAACGAACAATTAGGAAGAATAGAAAATGAAGGGGAAATGAACAATTAGGAAGAATATAACAGATGCAGAAAATAAAGAATACCTAACTTCGGTATAATTGGTGTCTCTGAAGAAGACCAAAGAAATAAAACACAAAATCTCAAATATGTTGTTGGACTATAGAAGAAAGGTATGAAGTAATGCCTTCAAACTGTGTATCTCAAGAAAAATGGACACAGAACACTTGGCACTGAAAACTTTCTTAGGAAAATATCTACATTTTAAGGGTGAAGAAAGAATCTTTTAGACATCCAGGCAAACCGATCTCTTCCTCTGAGAGGGGAGAAGGAGAAATTAGGCTAGCCACAGTTGACGACAGAAGACATGGAGCAGATTGTGCAAATCTGCCACTGTCATAGATTGTGCTAATGTAAACACATGAGCATGTACTTATGAGTATATAAGATTACATGGGAAAAGGAATATACTTTTAAAATAGATAATTTATAAAAATTGACCATGTATTAAGAAAAAAACCCAGTTTTTAAGTTAAAGGAAATCAGCTGATTGGTAAAAGATAATACATATCAAAACGTATGGGATGGGATTTCCCTGGTGGTCCAGTGGTTAAGACTCCGCCCTCCTAATGCAGGGGGCCCAGGTTTGATCCCTAATCAGGGAACCAGATCCTACATGCCACAACTAAGACCCAGCACAGTCAAATAATAAATTTTTTTTTTTAAAGAAAAAAACCCTCAGACTTATGGGCTGTTGAGGAATCTCAAGGCCAGATATGCTAAGTAACTTCCCAAAGGAACATCTAAGGTAACCGCAGGACCAGAACTGGAATAGTCTGTCTCTAGAGTCTTGACCATATACTGATGTCAAAAAAAAAAAAAAAAAAAA
>SJYV01033058.1:1032650-1133879 GCA_006410875.1 Neotragus pygmaeus
AGAACATCAAAAAAAAAAAAAAAAAAAAAAAAAAAAAAAAAAAAATGGGGGGAACAAAAAAAGAATGTTTTGGAAACAGAGGGGAACACTTGCCTTACCAGATCAGAGTAAACATACTGCAGTTGGTATAGTTATAGCCAATAAATAGCACATAGAGTTGATGCAGTCACACAGAATGTTCCAAAGCAAATTTAAGTATCTATAGAAAAGTAATTAGTGATAAAATTCTCTGAGGAAAAAATTAATACATTCTGTGGCATAATTGGCTTCCCAGGTGGCACTATGGTAAAGAACCTGCCTGCCAATGCAGGAGATGTGAAACTCGGGTTCCATCCCTGAGTCGGGAAGATCCCCTGGAGAAGGGTGTGGCAACCCACTCTGTTGTTTCCTGGAGAATCCCGTGGTCGGAGGAGCCTGGCGGGCTACAGTCCATGGGGTCGCACAGAGTGGGACATGACAGAAGCAACTTAGCACACGTGGCATAATTAGTTGTCTACCTGGCAGAACAATTTAGAGTCCTCTATTACATGTCATACTTGTTGTCATTGTTCAGTCGTGTCTGACTCTGCAACCCCATGGACTGCAGCGCGCTGGGCTTCCCTGTCCTTCACCATCTCCCGGAGCTTGCTCAAACTCATGTCCATCGAGTCAGTGATGCCATGCAGCCATCTT
The DNA here is from genome assembly GCA_006410875.1 of Neotragus pygmaeus. Lineage (NCBI taxonomy): Eukaryota > Metazoa > Chordata > Mammalia > Artiodactyla > Bovidae > Neotragus > Neotragus pygmaeus. Next base: position 1,033,323 of record SJYV01033058.1, read on the forward strand.
GTCCTCTGTTGTCCCCTTCTCCTCCTGCCTTCAGTCTTTCCCAGCATCGGGGTCTTTTCTAATGAATTGGCTCTTCACATCAGGTGGCCAAAGTATTGGAGCTTCAATTTCATCAGTCCTTCCAATGAATATTCAGGGTTGATTTCCTTTAGGATTGACTGGTTTGGTCTCCTGGCTCAAGGGACTCTCAAGAGTCTTGTACAACACCACAGTTCAACACCACATGTCATCCATGAAAAGCAATTCCAGACCAAGTATTTAAATGTAAAGAAAAGTCCCACAAACATAGTAGAAGAAAACTGAGTAGGAAACTTGTTCTTGGGCAGTGGGGAGAAGAGAAGGCAGACTTTAAGCCAGTCATTAAATCCAGGGCCAACTAAGGCAAAGCTGGACAGGCTATAGTACCGTTGACCCTTGAACAGTGCAGGTTTGAGTTGCGCAGGTTCACGTAAATGGACGTATTTCTGTGATAAGAACTACACAAGGCCCATGGTTGGTTGAATCCAAGGATGCATAGGACTCAGATACTAAAATATACACAGATTAACCACTCCCTGCCTCGTGTTGTTCATGAGTCAGTTGTACATACAAATAAAACATTTTTTTTGTGAAAAGATATGGAAAAAAATCAAAAGACAGATGGTAGGCCAAGGAAAGATACTTTCAAAACCTGACAGCTGGTAGGAGCTAATTTACTTACTGTGATAACAAAATGAACAAAGCATATAAATAGCCAGTACATAGTAGAGAAAACGCAAGTGATCATGAGACAGGAAAAGATACTTAAACTCAGGTAGTTAGGGGAAATGACCCTGTGATGTTTCTTCTCACTTTCAAATCTATAAAAATTAAGTTTCTTCTAGTATTCCTGAAGTATAGGGAAGTGATCACCTTCGTGATCCTGGGCAAGATACTCAACATCTGTTTTACTCAGTATCTTAATGAAAGTAGAGAGGATAATAGTACCTACCTTACAGATATGTTGAGAGGATTAAATGAGAAATGTGAAGCCTTAAGCATATTGCCTATACTTGGACTATTATAAGCACTCAAATATTAAAAATGGCTCCTCAGAAGTAAAAATAATAAATAAGTATGCTCAGCTTCAGTAGTAAAATGCCATTTTTCATCTATCAGAGATTATTTTCAGTATTTTCAAAGATTACAGGGAAATTGGCACTCATACACTGTTAAATGAAAATGTAAACACATTGATTATCTCATAGTTTCTATGGTATTAATATCTGAAATGGGATGCAGCAGTTACACTTCTAGCAACATGTACCAGTAGCAGCATTTGCACATAGTGTACAAGTATTGTTTATAATAGCAAAACAATGGGATATAACCACAGGAACTATGAATAGTTAAATTATGGTGTGCTCACCACAGTTGGCTGTGGAAGAATGAGGCAGAACTATTTGTACTGACAGGAGATCTCCCAATATGGTGTTAAGAGCACCTCGCGGGATGTATTTTATGGTCCAAGCCTATCTGTGTGTTGTTGTTTTAACCCACCATATACACACATATACAGATGCAGAGAGAATCATTTGGAAAGAGAGTAAGTAGAATTGAGGGTGAAGTTAATGGGAGACTTTACTGTGTCACTGTTTATTATATGAACTGAACATTCTCTTCCATTAAGTTTTTAATGATAGGCCAAGGAAAAATATTTGCAAAACATGACTGTTGGTAGGAGCTGACTGAATAACAGGGAAAGCTAATTGTTATTCCTGTCAGTGCTTGGTTGGCAACATGGAGCAGAGGAGCTAAAACAAGTTAGGCGGTGGATGAAACAGGAGTCTGAGCAAACACATGAAGTCTCTAGGAAGATCAGGAAACATTAAATCCCAGCCATTTCCTGACTTCTTCCCTGGCTTAGGGACAGTTGTGCAGAGGTTGTCAAACCTAGGTGAGTCAGATCACTGGGGAGGTTCTTAAGAATCTAGATTCACGGGCCTCAGTTGACACTTGTTGAATCAGAATCTTGGGCTAGCGGTGGGGAGCCCAGGCCTTGTAAAGCACTCTTAAGTAAATCTGATCATCAGATTTGGAAAGCATTGCTATTGGCAGTACAAGCAGGAGTCAGACATAGGCCCTAGGAGAGGGGTGGAAAGCCTGACTAGATCAGTGAGAGTGAAGATCAGGTAGGCGGGTCAGAGCCTTGAACACCTGGGTAAGTGGATCCTAAGTGGTACATGTTCCCAAGACCTGATAGTTTGAGGTTTGCAGAGAAATCTCCAGCGGCCTAAAAAGCACCTTTTAGAAGTAGCAGCATTTTTCTTTTATAATTTAGCCTTACAGTATTACCTGCATGGTTAGAGAGAGGTTTTTTTCCTTTTGTGCCACAGTTAGAACAGTGCCTGGCACCTGACAGTCACTTGGTAAATATTTGAATAAATACCTGAATGCAGTATCTGGCTCAGAATCTACATGAGAGGCTTACTCTTTATTCTGCCCATGAGCCACAAAATTTAGCTTCTCCTCTAAAGCTAAATTGTAGAGCTCCCTCCCCCACCAAGTCTGATCCCAGTTTTCTCTGTCCCGTCGTCCTTTATGTTTTGTTCTCTGCAACGGTTAGAATGTCAGCTTTTTAATTCCTTTAAGAACTGTTCATTCTGCCAAATTCACTCTCGCGTCCCTCTCTGGTTATCCCTTGCCATTCTCAGTGCCAGTCACCATAAGCCTTTAACTTGCCCACCTGTTCCCCTGTAGGTCTCCGGGCTGAGCTCCCCACCACCAGCCTCTGGATCCGGTCAGCCCTGCACAGCATTGTCAGGCCCCACACTCACACCTCCCTGGCCCGACAGTCCGGCCTTTCAGGCGCTTGCATGAGGGAGAGCCGCCCCTGCCCTCAGCTGGCTCTCAGGGCTCCCCGGCCTGCTCGGGGCACGTCTCCTAGCGTTCTCGGCGCGGCTGTCCTGGGGTTCCTCTTGCTGCCCCGGCCCCACTTCCTCTGCCCCATCTGCCAGTGGTGTCTTCCGTTTCTCTGCCTCCTCAGAACCGTTCCACAGACCTTTGTAGACTGCTCAGATCCCAGCTTCTCCTCACTTGCCTACTCTTTGCTCTAAACGTCTGTTTGTGTCTGTGCTATGAATAAGCAAGTAATCGTATATTACCTGTGACGTCACTTGTATTGTCCTAAGACAACCTTGGCAGGGTTGTGTTTTCTGGCAATGGGTTTTCTTCTCCTTTTACATCTTCATGCATTATCTTCCCTGGCACATTATATGATTTTTGGAAGTCTGTAGGTGCTCTATAAGAATGAATATTTAGTGTTACTTGTCATATGGATTTTATTTTTAAGTCAGACATGGATGGCTCGATCTATCAATATGCACAGAAATATGCTTAGGAATGTAGAAAACTACTAAAACTAATAACTAATTTGGCAGAGTTACAGGACCCAAGATTAATAGGCAAAAATCAGTTGTATTTTCATACAGTAGCAATGAGCAATTGGAAATTTAATTTTAAAAGCCATTCCATTTATAATAATATAAAAATGCTTAGGAATAAAGTTAATAAAAGAAATGGAAGACTTGTATATTGAATACTTCAAAACTTTGGTAAGAGAAATTAAAGAGAACCTAAACAAGTGGAGAATAGGTTCTGTTTGTGAGTTAGAAGACCCAATACTGTTAAGATAGTAATTTTTCAAAACTGATTATAGATTCAACACAATCCCAATCAGAATCTTGACTATATATATATATATATATATATGCATAGAATTTTACAAGCTACTTCTAAAATTTACACAGAAAAGCAAACATGTAGAATAGCCATTTTGAAAAAGAACTGAAAAATTGGAGAACTGACAATATCTGATTTCAGGGCTTCACCAGAAAGCTGGTGTGTAGCCAGGATGCTGTGGTCCTGGTCAATGGACAGGCATATACATCAGTGGGACTGAATAGAGTCCAGAAATAGATGCTTAAATACATGGGCAGTGGATTCTCAACAAGGAGACCAAGGTAATTCACAGGATAAAGGAAGAAGAAAACACAGGAGAAAATATTTATGAGCAAGAGTTGGGCAAAAATTTCTTAGCTCAGACACGAGCATGAACTGTAAAAGAAGAGAATTGATAAACTAATATCAAAATTTAACATTTCTATTCTTCAATAAATACTGAAAGAAAATGATGGAACAGCCACAGACTATGAGAAGATGTTTGCAAAATATAAAACCAGAGACTTGTATCCACACCATACAAAGAACTCCCCAAGCTCCATAAAGAAAACAACCTAGTAAAAAATGAAGTGAAAGAAACATTCTGTATGATACTGTACAGTGTGGATACATGTCATTTTACATTTGTCAAAACCTAGAAGTTGTACAACACAAAGAGTGACCTTGAATGTATATGAGACCTCTACTTTCTGCCCAGCTTTTCTGTGAATCTAAAATTATGACGTTTTGGAGGGGACTTCCTGGTGGTCCAGTGGTTAAGACCCTGAGTTTCCAGTACAGATGGCATGAGTTTGATCCCTGGCCAGGGTAATAAGATCCTGCATGTGGCAGGGCCAAAAAAAAAAAAAAGTTTTTTTTGAAAGGACAAAAGATTTGAAAGAGAGAATAAATATGCATGGCAAACAAGTGGATGAAAAGATGCTCAGTATCATTAGTTAGTTATTCAGTTCAGTTCAATTCAGTTGCTCAGTTGTGTCCGACTCTTTGCGACCCCATGAACGGCAGCACACCAGTGCGGGGATCCAGCCCCCACAGGATCCAGGGAAACCCGAAGGAGGAATGGCGTCGGCGATTGCAATTGATATATAGAGAGACAGACAGATAAGAATGTAGTAGATAAGAAAATAAGGAGAGAAGAAAAGAGGCTGATGTTCCTTGGTTTATACAGAAAATCAATAAAGTCTCAAGACAAGAGACTTGCACCGTCTATGTGAGGCCGCAGGTGCCTTCCCGGTCTCCCAAGGGAGTGAAGACGCAGNAGAGTCTTCTCTTGTGTTGTTGGAAGAGGGTGTTTGCTATGACCAGTGCATTCTATTGGCAGAACTCTCTTAGCCTTTGGCCTGCTTCATTCTATACTCCAAGGCCAAATTTGCCTGTTACTCAAAGTATTTCTTGACTTCCTACTTTTGCATTCCAGTCCCCTATAATGAAAAGGACATCGTTTTGGGGTGTTAGTTCTAGAAGGTCTTGTAGGTCTTCATAGAACCGTTCCAACTTCAGCTTCTTCAGCATTACTGATCGGGGCATAGACTTGCATTACCATGATATTTGAATGGTTTACCTTGGAAATGAACAGAGATCATTCTGTCGTTTTTTGAGATTGCATCCAAGTACTGCATTTTGGACTCTTTTGTTGACTATGATTTCTACTCCACTTCTTCTAAGGGATTCCTTCCCACAGTAGTAGATATTTGGTAATCTGAGTTAAATTCACCCATTCCAGTCCATCTTAGTTTACTGATTCCTAGAATGTCAGTGTTCACTCTTGCCATCTCCTGTTCGACCACTTCCAGTTTGCCTTGATTCATTGACCTAACATTCCAGGTTCGTATGCCATATTGCTCTTTACAGCGTCAAACCTTGCTTCTATCACCAGTCCCATTCACAACTGGGTGTTGTTTTTGCTTTGGCTCCATCCCTTCATTCTTTCTGGAGTTATTTCTTCATTGATCTCCAGTAGCATATTGGGCACCTACCAACCCGGGGAGTTCATCTTTCACTACTCTATCTTTTTGCCTTTTCATACTGTTCGTGGGGTTCTCAAGGCAAGAATACTGAAGTGGTTTGCCATTCCCTTCTCCAGTGGACCACATTCTGTCGGACCTCTCCACCATGACCCATCCGACTTGGGTGGCCCCGTACAGCATGGCTTAGTTTCATTGAGTTAGACAAGGCTGTGGTCCACGTGATCGGATTGGCTAGTTGTCTGTGATTGTAGTTTCAGTCTGCCCTCTGATCTCCTCTCTCAGTGCCTACTGTCTTACTTGGTTTTCACCTACCTTGAATGGGGCTTCACTTACCTTGGACATGGGGTCTCTCTTCACGGCTGCTCCAGCAAAGCGCAGCCGCTGCTCCTTACCTCGGACACAGGGTAGCTCCTCTCAGCCACCACCCCTGACCTCTGGCCCAGAGTAGCTCCTCTCAGCTAGTTATTAGAGCAATGCAAATTAAAATACTACTTCATGCCTATTAGAATGACTTTTAAAAAGCTGGCAATACCAAGTGCTGACAAATATATGTGAAATTCATACACTGTTAGTGAGAATGCAAAATGACACTACCACTTTAGACACTGGCTGTTTATTATTTTTCCAAAATAGAGTTAAACATATGCTCACAATATGACCCCAGAATTTCACTCTTAGTTGTTTAACCAAGAAAAAGGAAGGCTTGTCAATAAAACAAAAACAGGGTCATCGCTGGCAGTCCAGGGGTTAAGACTCTGTGCCTCAATACAGGGCGCACAGGTTCAATCCCTGGTTGGGGAACAGAAATCCTGTGTGCCATATGGTGGGGCCAAAAAAAAAGCATTAAAAATTTTTTTTACACATAAATGTTCAAAGCAACAGTATTTCTAATGGCCCTAAACTGGAAGTAACCCAAGAGTTCATCATCTGGTAAATGGATAAATGTGGATAAACAAAATATACTGCAGTATTATTCAGTGATAAAAACATGGCTGAATCTCAAGAGCACCCTACAGAAGGTAGCTAGTCCCCAAAGACTCAGCACCACAAATCCATCTATATGATGTTACAGAATAAGCAGAACCATAGCCAGTGTGGCTCAGTGGGTGTGAACTGACTGCAGAGGACTGCAGGAAAACCTTTGGGGATGATGGAAATATTCTACATTTTTCTGTGGTTTTTTTTTTGGCCCTGCTGCATGGCTTGTGAGATCCTAGTTTTCTAGTCAAGGATCGAACCCAGGCCCCCAGCAGTGAAAGCTCGGAGTGCCCACCACTAAACTGCCAGGAAATTCCCAAAATAGTTTATATCTTAATTGTTGTGGGAGGTTATACAGCTCTATACATTTACAAATATATACATTCCAACTCATGGAAGTGTACAGCTAAAGTGAGTAAATTTTATTGTATGCAATTGAACCTAAATAATATCGTTTTTTAAAAAAAGATAGGAAGATACTGGTATCTTGAGACAAAAGATCTTGGATCTTGTTCTGGGACCAGGAATCAAACCTGCATCCCTGCATTGCCAGGTGGATTCTTAACCACTGGACAACAACCAGGGAAGTCCCATGATTGCCTTATTTTAGGTGAGATGTTACTTTGTTGGATGGCACTAAATGCCCACAGCACTTCTAGTCGTGGAGTCACTAAAACCACGGCTGCATGTCGTCAAGGGCCTTGGGTTGCAGGAGAAAAATGTAAGCAGCTGGGCAGATAATGGCAGCTCTGTGGTTGAATCAAGAGTGCAGAGAGTTGGATTCAGGAAGCCTGTTTTCAAATTTGGTCTCTGCCCCTTACTAGCTCTGCAGTCTTCAGTGACTTGGTTCCTCCGAGGCTGGGTTTCCTCGTCTGAGCAGCGGGTCGGCTGGACTAGATGCCCCCTGCCCAGTGGTTCTTGACTCTGCAGTGAAGGGTGGTATAGTGTTAGGACTGCTGATGGGCTCTGGAGTACTTGGTAACTGAGAAACCAAAGTTTACGTGGCTCCATTTTGTGGTGTTACAGGTTCAGCTCGTGGGTTTAGACGAAGAGAGTTCAGAGTTTATCTGCCGGAACACCTTCGATCACCCGTACCCCACCACCAAGCTCATGTGGATCCCTGACACGAAAGGCGTGTACCCAGACCTGCTGGCGACGAGCGGCGACTATCTCCGTGTGTGGAGGGTGAGCGGATGCTCGACTGGCCGCTGGTGGCAGCTGTGGACTCAGAGCGCAGGCCGGGGCTGGAGGCTGGGTCACTGCAGCCAGGAGCAGCAGGTGGCAGCGGGTGTGGACTGAGCTTGTTGGGCTCAGCAGACGTCCTGCTCAGTCTGGCCCAGGTTTACATGAAGTCCGGCTGCAGTCAGCCCTGGAAACTCAGGGCTGGGTGAACGTGATATAAGGATGAGAGCCTTCTGTGGGGTGGGGACACCAGCGGCCTCTTATTCTGCTCACAGCCAGGATATTTTTGAGTACATTGAACGAAATCCCAGGCCACTGGTTCTCTTGCAGCGTGGGATTGGACGGTGGGCCTCCCCTCCCCTCAGCTGAGCCGTCCCCGCAGCTCTCCTATAACTGGAGGTGTAGCACCCGGCCAGGCGAGTACAGATACTGATTTGGGCAGGATGAAAAGACCTTTTGCCTTAGAAGGATTTGGGGGTAAAAATTTGGAAAACAGCTGGGTGGAGAAGAAAGCTTGGAAAGAAGTAGCATTCAAGTCATTCCTCTGGGCTGTAGTATTCTTCATGATAAAACTGTCTCCACGCGTCTTACATTTACTAAGGTATCATCTGAAAGAGGCTTGGAAGATTTTTTGTGAAGCTAAGACTGGCTGAGTTTGTAAAAATTATTCTTCCTTCAGGTTGGCGAAACAGAGACCAGGTTGGAATGTTTGCTGAACAATAACAAGAACTCGGATTTCTGTGCTCCTCTGACTTCCTTTGACTGGAATGAGGTGGATCCTTATCTTTTAGGTAAGGAGCCAGGGAGGGGGTATCGTGGTATGAGGAAGCAAAGATACGTGTTCTGAGCTGTGACACTGGGCCTTGAGGTACGTGCAGCCTCCTAAAACGGGGCTGAGTGGGAAAGAGGCTAAATAAGGAATGTGGTTATTAATTCCTCCCGTGGAGTCGAGCTTCCCACGTGTGCAAGTCTCATTTCTCCAGGCAGAGGCTAAGGCCCTGGGTGAGGATTGAGTACATGACGCTTGGATTCTCCTGGTTCCCTCCCTGTGCTCAGGAAGTGCTTGCTACATGTCTCCTGGGCTCAACAGATGAACAGGCACAAGGAGAGGGGCTGGCGTGGGACCTCAACCCCAGCAGCCGCTGACCCACACTGGTTGTTTGCAGGCACCTCTAGCATCGACACTACGTGTACCATCTGGGGGCTGGAGACCGGGCAGGTGTTGGGGCGAGTGAATCTCGTGTCTGGCCACGTGAAGACCCAGCTCATCGCCCATGACAAAGAGGTACTGATGCTGCTCTGCAGGTGCTTCCTCTGCCTTAGTGTGAGGTCAGGCCGTTGTCTTCCTTTTTTGCAAGTGACATGGAAAATCATTATATGATACTGATGTCTTCTCATCTAAATTGAGAACAGTAGTATGTCAAAACAGTGGAAAACAGTATGACATGAGTACGTTTTTTTTGACTCATATAAACAACTTATTCTGTAGTCTGTTGTTTTTCTTTTTGTGCCAGAGATTGCTGGTTTTTAATAACAGACTCTCTTAGAGGCAAACTTGGACCTGATGTGATTAAAAAAATAATCTTATAATTTTAGGGCAACACACCTTGAAATATGTTTACTTTTTTGGGAGCAGGAAGGCAAGAAGAGGGGAAATTTCCTGGCAGACAAAACTAATTGATTAACTCTTCTGTAAACTTTATTATGAATTTCTAGTATGTTCATGTGTAATACTATTTGGAGTTGAATATGGTTAACTTTGATGGTGATGTTTCTCCTATGTGTATTGGAAGAGCCAAAGGGAGCAAGCTCTAATTGTATTTACAGAGCCTTCTTCTGAGTGATTTTGTAAAATGGTCATAAATCTTTTAACTCCCAGAGCCACCACGTGCTGGTCCTCCACCAGGGAAATCATAGGATGTCTCCTGTGGGTAGTGTTTCCTTTTCTCTCCCAACTCCTGTGCAGCGAGGAGTGTTAATGCCTGTACAGGTTAAAAGGATGCCTAGACATTAGGTGAGAGCTGTGAGGTTGTCCACAGAAGTTGGTGACCAGGTTATCCTTCTTAGTGAGAGGTCGTTCTTGAGCTTTCTGTGCTCCCAGCTGAGTTCTGTTAAAGTCTGCTTGACTCGGTCACCATAAAACAAGGGGCAGAGGAAGAGCTTGACCTGCCAGGAACACTAGGAAGGGCGTCCTGGCACCCAGTGGAGCAAGTTGCTGCATTTTGGTTCTGTGACACTTAGCCTGTCGTTCTCTGTCAGGGTTCAAACCGGAAAACTAGAGCTACTCCGCATGTTTAACCTGAGAGGATTTAATGAGGAAATGGCTCACACAGCTGCTGCTGCTGCTGCTAAGTCGCGTCAGTCGTGTCTGACTCTATGCGACCCCATAGACGGCAGCCCACCAGGCTCCCCCGTCCCTGGGATTCTCCAGGCAAGAACACTGAAGTGGGTTGCCATTTCCTTCTCCAATGCATGAAAGTAAAAAGTGAAAGTAAAATTGCTCAGTTGTGTCTGACTCTTAGTGACCCCATGGACTGCAGCCTACCAGGCTCCTCCGTCCGTGGGATTTTCCAGGCAAGAGTACTGAAGTGGGGTGCCAGATGATGGTAAAGATGCCAGATGATGGTAAAGATGATGGTAAAGCTGAGGAGCCACACTGACCGCAGTGAGGTCGTCTGGGCAAGAGGAACAGTGAGTTTAACAGCCAGCAGGCCCTGAAGCAACACCCTGGCCTCGAAGAAATGAACCTCAGGGTGGTTGTCCGGAGAGAAACATGACACCTCCCAGCACCTTTGATTTTTCTCCGTCCACATCTCTGTTGAAGTAAAGACTTGCTCGGAGGTTCTCGTTGCTGCTGGCGGGTTGGTGCAGAGGAGGGTAGCGTGTGTCTGGGAGTTGTCACCCGCTCTTGGCTTCTGATGAAATATGTGGGTGGAACACGGAGGAAGGAGCAGTCAGAGTGGCTTTACACGCTTGGCTGTACTGCCTGTGGGCACCTTATTGCTTAGTGATGCTGCCGTGGTGTCCCTGTCCCTGGGAGTCAGCGCGCCAGCCGTGGGTGCACGTGTGGATAAACATGCCCCAGCCCTGATGCAACTGGCCAGTGCTGTCCAGTGCCTAGGTCTGTCGGGTCTTGGAATGGCCAGCCTAGTTTCCTGTTGAACCACTCCTCGTTCCCACCATAGAGAGAGAAGTGCAATTTCTTCATTGTCAGCCAGAGGAGGGGCAATTTATGATGTTGATTAGAAATAGATGCTTGTTAGTCAGTGTCCCCCAGAAGGTAGAACCTCAGGAAGGCTACAGTCACAGTGTGAGGGACAGGTTCCACTCATGTCTCCCCAGAAGTCAGCTCTTACGGTGCTTGACCCCAGGAGATGGGTTTTGTTTGGCATTTTTGTTTTTCTTTGTTCAGCATTTTGTCTTTCTTTTTCTCTCTCTCCGCTTGTCTGGCTCTGGCTTTGTTGGTCTCTCTTTGTCCCTTTCTTTCTCTGAAGCCTCTCTGCCTGTTTTCTTATAGACTTTAGTGCAATACAAAGTTTGCAGCAGGTAATAAATGCAGAAGACAATGATTCAAAACCTAAGTTGTTATACTTATGAACATAAACCAACTAGGAGAAGAAACAGCATTTCCTAGGAGAACAATATTAACCCTCTTTGTAAATAAAGGAATACCCGAGCCTCCCATGATTCAGAGTGGCTCTTACCTCTTTCTTGCACATGGTTCTCAGGTCCAGGTTTCACAGCAGAACTGTAGTCAGAGGAGGGCCACTTCCGCCTCTCCAGTCGATGAGCTCAGCCTTGATGTGGTCACAGATCTGTTCTGATTGTACATAGATGAAAGCCACAAGGGCCAGGAAATAGATGTCTCAATCTCTTAACAGGGTGGCAGGAGACAGCCACTGGTTCTGGCTTCATTGAGCCTGTCCAAGCCGACCGGACAGAGTACTTGCTGAGTTATTTGTGCTCTGTTGGTCAGCAGGGTGTGTGCTGTGTTACCACGGGAGGTGGAGGAAGAATACTTGCAAGGCAGCAAGTTAGAGGAAGCCTGCCGGCTTCCGCTGTAGGATGATCGTCACTCTTTGGGTAATTGTTGGTGTTAGCACTCTCGGTTTCCAGTCCTCGCAGGCGCGGCGTGGCTCCTTCCAATCATGAGCAGGGGTTTAGATGAACCAGGGGACAGTAGGTTTCCCTGTGACATGAAAGGAGGTAACTGACCTGAATCTGACAGTTGCTTCTTACTCACCAACAGGTCTACGACATTGCATTTAGCCGGGCAGGGGGTGGCAGGGACATGTTCGCCTCCGTGGGTGCTGATGGCTCGGTGCGGATGTTTGACCTCCGTCACCTAGAACACAGCACCATCATTTACGAAGACCCACAGCATCACCCACTGCTGCGCCTCTGCTGGAACAAGCAGGACCCCAACTACCTGGCCACCATGGCTATGGATGGAATGGAGGTGAGAACCCCACCTCAGGCTAACCTAGGCCCTGCCACTCCGCTCCAGCCCGGCTGGATCCAGGAGAGCGGTTCTCAGCTGATGGCAGTTTTCTCCCCAGAGGATTTTTGGATCCACCTGGAGCCGTTTTGGATTGTCCCAACTTCGGAGGGGGTGGGGGGTGCAAGAAGGGGTGGTGCTCCTAGTTTCTGGGAGTTGGGGGCCTGTGGTGCCCAGGACCACTCCCCGCAACACACAGCACAGCGTTACCCCCCACCCCCCCCCATGTCAGTAGTGCCGAAACTGAGAAAACCTGATCTAGAGTAAGGGCCGGGTGTCAAGAACTTGTAATACATAGAGAGCTGGACTCAGAGCCAAGAAAAACAGTATGTAAAAAGTCAACCAAATCATCCATATTTCTGGTGCCAGGTAGACACCAGGCAGTTTTCCCTCTGTCGTCAGGGCAGTCTTCCAGCCTTAGTGAGTAAACGGGGAAGTGGCTGCCATGTAGCCTGTTGTTTCACAGAAGCAGTCAGTTGTGGGTGCACATGAGGCTGTGAAGAACTGTGTTTTGAGGAAGCTAGTACCTTCCAGATTTTGCTTTGGGGTTCAGGGAAGAGGGCTCTCATCTGCCCAGCTGAGCAGGTAGAGTTTTCTGAGTACGTGCACCTGCTGGCTCATGGTGGCTTATTCACATTCGTGTTACCTGCCCCTCCGCCTTCCCTGCAGCCTAGAAGCCCCATGTGGCTTATGATACAGACTATAAATGACCCGTGCCTTTGTTTCCTTTTTCCTCAATCTTATAGTTACTTTGGGGACCCCTCTGTCTCTAAGTCTTTTAAGTCTACAGATAAGCAAGTTATATGTACACTTTTTTTTGCCCCTTGTGTAGTATCTTTTTTTTTTTTTCTTCCTGTCACCCACCGGGGTTTCTTGTTGTTTCTGCAGGTAGTGATTCTGGATGTTCGAGTTCCCTGCACGCCTGTCGCCAGGTTAAACAACCACCGAGCATGTGTCAATGGCATTGCGTGGGCCCCACACTCATCCTGCCACATCTGTACTGCAGGTAACTATGGGAGGGGGGTGATGGGAAGGATTACTGGAGGCGGGTGATGGGAAGGGAGGGGAGGGGAGGTTTTCCTTTGGTCTCCTTAGCATCGTAATTCTCACTGTATCCCAAGGAAGGTTTGAGAGATTTACACAGAATGATGCCACTGAGAACCTCCCTACACTAGCATAGCTGAAACAGTCTGAACTCCCAGATAATCTTGTACCCTCAGTGATATCAGAGAATCTGTATACTGTCTACATCGTATACAGTTACAGGCTTGTGTTGCCCTCTGTGTGCCCCCAGAATCCTGGCTTGCACACGAGGTGCATCCAGGAATATGAGAAGAGGGGCGGTCTCCTTGGCTGTAACCTCCACCCCCCTGCCCTCCTCCCCTGCATTGAGCTCTGGGTGCCTTGACGGGCCCTGCAGAACCTGACTGGATCTGCAGAATGTGATGTGTAGTTCCCATTTCACCACCTGCTAGACCCCAAGAGTACCCCTTAAAAATGTGCTGGGCGTCAAAGTTCTTTTATCATAGAAATAATGTCTGGTATTAAAAATTAAACAGCATTGAAACAATGCAGAGGTGTATGAAACGGGAGAGTGAAAGTCATCTTCCCTCCTTCCTTTCCCGTCTCCACCTTAGCAGTGTAGTTTGGTGGTTTGGGGTGGGGCCAGTTCAGCGTGAATTTGGAAGCGTGAAGCTTCTCCTCCTGGGGCCCTCTGCTCATACCTATCCATGTTGTTGGAGTGCAGCCAGAGGTGCAGCCAGAGGCCCAGGCCCACCTGCTTCCTCTGAGCCTCAGGTTGTGGCCTGCTTTCTTCACTATGGCCCTTGCTGATGCATTTGTGGTCCATAGGATGGGGGAAACTCCCATTAAACTGAATCATCAGAGCGGGATCTTTAATGACTCAGGAACTTTAAGTGGCTGAAGATGCCATGTGTGGGATCGCATCGCAGCTTTCTTCCCTGATGTCCGCCTCAGAGGAGCTGAGGTGTCGGTCTGAGTCCCTCTGCCATCCCCGCTCTGCTATGGGGAACGGGCCCTGAGACGCAGAGGTGGAGGGCTCTGCCATTCACTGGTGCGGAGCTCTGTGGCACAGGGCACCTGCCTTAACATTTCCTCATCATTAAAACCTCCCTCCGTGGGGTTTGGGTGAGTGAGTCTTTGTAAAGTGTGCCCCCGCCCTGATGCAGGGCTCATGACCCTCACTGCCTGAGTGGTGACTTGCCTGCCGGCTCTCTGTGCCCCCAGCGGATGACCATCAGGCCCTCATCTGGGACATCCAGCAGATGCCCCGGGCCATCGAGGACCCGATCCTGGCCTACACAGCCGAGGGGGAGATCAACAACGTGCAGTGGGCGTCGACCCAGCCTGACTGGATTGCCATCTGCTACAACAACTGCCTGGAGATACTCAGAGTGTAGTGTCAGTGGCGCCGTGCCCACACGGCAGGGGCTCGTGTGTCTCCCGCCTCTGCCCCACCCCCAAAGTAAGAAGATGCGCGTTTCCGGTGGCCAGTACGTCTGTCATCGCTTTGCACCCGCTGTTAGCAGAAACTGCTCCAAAGTCCTCAGCCAGCCGCCCACCGCTCGCTGTGCCGGACTCAGCGCCGCGTGGCGCCTCCTCAGCCCAGGGCTGAGTGTTTCGATTTCTCTCTCCTTTCCTCATCTCCTTTGGTTCTGCTATTAAAAAGTTCTGTATATCTGTTTGTCAGCCATCATGTTAATGAGCTCTGTGGGCAGCGGCTGTGTCTGTGTTCATCTGTCGCAGATGTCTCTGTCTGCCCAAGACAGCACTCTGGGTCCTTGTCCATGTGAGCGCTTCCTGGGAACACCAGTTTGAAACTGTCTTTCTTCATGTTATCCGTGTCTCTTTACAAATTTCAACTTTGTATATTTTTTAATCTATCAGGCTAATTTTTTAATGAAAACAATTTTACTCCCTGGCCTCTTCCTAGGTTTTATCGCCCTCCCTGTTGACACCTTCCTCTCCCCTCCCTGCCTGGATCTGGCCCCAGGCCCCTGACCCTCCGAGCAGTTTGCCTTCTTGAATCACTGCCTGGGCAGAACATACCTGACTGGGAGTCCCAAACCTCCTCAGTGCTCTGA
Source organism: Neotragus pygmaeus (assembly GCA_006410875.1). Taxonomy (NCBI): domain Eukaryota; kingdom Metazoa; phylum Chordata; class Mammalia; order Artiodactyla; family Bovidae; genus Neotragus; species Neotragus pygmaeus. The sequence goes on from SJYV01033058.1 coordinate 1,048,751, forward strand.
AGTCGGCCAGCTCACACCTTTCCTTGGCCTGGCTCTTGTCGAGGGCATTCTGAGCTCCAGAATAGACGTGTGACCCCTGCTCTTACTCCCTCAAGTACATACGCCTGTCCAGCCCCCCAGGACCTACTGAGCTAGCCAGGCTAATGGGGGTGCCCGACTCCCAGGGGACGGTGGCAGGAAGGCTGAGCTTAGAGCATGTTTCTGGTCCACAGTTTAAGAGTCTGTTTTTCTCTCCAAATATAAGCCCCCAACCGTTCTCTTTCATGTCTTGAACGATAGGCAGGAATGATGTGTCAGGTGAACTTCAGCATCTCTGTTTAGTTCACTGTGCCTGGTGGTACGTTGGCCACTCTTCCGCTAGAGAGGAGAGAAAGCCCTCCTTGGCAGGTGCCCAGTCTGAGTGTCCATCCCAAACAAGATCTCCTCTAGATTGTGGGAGACGGTCAGCTCTTGCAGAGGATGGATTCAGGCTGGGATGATCCCAAGCCATCAGTTAAACAGAGAGCAAGAGAAGCTTCAGAGACCCAGGGCCAGCCAGTTCAGAGCCCCACGAACCCGTCAGCCGCCCCGCCCCAAGTATCGGTTCTGAGCAGTATTGGACATGGAGGTGGCGGGTGTCCATTTCCGTTAGATAAATGAGTTCCAGGGAGGGGTCTTGTGTGTGACTCTGGTGGTAGGCGAGTCCTTGGGCAGGCAGAGTTTGGGACACGCCCAGAGTCTGGGGGGAATCTGGTTTGCCGCGCTCTGCCAAGTGCCGGAAGGTTTCTGAGAACCTCTGAGTTGAGCAGCTGGGAGTAGAGAGCAGCAGGCCTTGGCGCCGAAGATCTTGTCCACAGGGGCTCTCACCTGCTCTTGAGAAACAAAGCAGCTAGCTTTGTGTTTCTGGGCCCTTAAAGTCTCTCGGTTGAGTCTCCCTTTTCAGAAGCAGATGGATTGGTATCCCCAAAGTCATAGCTCTTTGCTTTCATACATGGGGGCTTATCCCAAAGAAAAAGCTGCTTTTTCCTTTTCAGTCGGGCTATTTCCCCTTCTACCTTTATTCTTGCTTCTGATTTGGGGCTCTCCAGCTGGCTGTCCGCTTGGCCAGTCCTCCTGCGTTTACCGCCAGCTTTGCCCTGCATCATTTTTGGACATGTGACATGAAGCAGTTCTCGGTCAGAACCCTCCTTTGCTTGTTATTGTGTCTGATGGTTCCAGAGTCCTTCCCTCAAGGATAGCAAGGCTAAGTTGAATGCTGCTGGCTCTGGGAGGCCGTCAGTTCCTTCCTGTGGAAAGGGTCTTGAAATGGAGTCTAGTGGGAGAGGTTGTTCTGGGGATGGGGCTTAACTCAGTGAGTTCTGAGTTAAGATACCTCCCTTGATGTGCACTTTTGTGGTCTGAGTGGTGAGGAGATTTGTCACCTGAAACTTGAAAGCAACCTGGAGAGAAAAGTTAGTTACTAGGAATGAGGATATTTTGGACAACGTTGCTGTTTACCTTGGAAACCAACAACTGTTGATTTTTTTTTTTCCTTTGCCCTGTGGACTCCCAGCCCTGTCACCCACCTTAGGCCCTGAGGTGTGGTCCTCTTCCTCCCAACATCCCACCTGGGCCCAGGTGAGACTCCGCAGCTCACCTGGGGGGAGAGAGATGTACACACGCATCCATGCATGCACGCACACACGCAGTAGCTGGGATGCTAGAATTTTGAAGGCTCCCTCTCCCTCCCTTCATGCCCTGAACCAGATGGCCTCAGGGCCGAGGAGGGGATTTCTGTAGCCTCAGGATTTAGAAAGCCTCTTAGTCAGCCACGCTCCTGGAAGCAGAGATCTGCTGTAGTTTCAAAAGCAAGTGTTGGTTTAATTTGTTTAGGTTCTCAGATTGCCAGCTGGAGAGAAGAGGTGGGAGGCGGTGCCTCTGTCCTGCTTGAAGGCGAGAAGAGCCCTGGGAAGGCTGTGCTGGCGCCTCTCGGCCCTGGCTCTCCCAGCTGTCGCCCTTTGACGTGGTCTTGGACCCCTGAGCCACAGCCACCTTTGTTCTCCTTGTCCTCCCTGCGGGGAGGCAGGTGCTGAATACGTCAGGCTTCAGGCTCCCCGTCAGAGAGCTGGCAAAAGTCCTTCGGAAGCGTGAGTGTTTACACCCAAGAGAGTTGTCTGCCTTTCTTTCCAGGAAGGAGCTAGGCGCACGATGAGGACTTGAAGAGAGAAGGTATTTGATGATCTCAGGAGAATCTCTTATCAGAACCAGGATTGGCTCTCAGAGTACTGGTTGAGATTTGAGAAGAAACAGAAAAAAGACAGACTCCCAGCAAGTTTTTGATGACAGGTGTGGCTGAAATTTTAGGAGGAGACTGAGGATGGGGGAGGAAATCAGTGATGAAGAAGAAAATATTCGAGGGTGGTACAGGTCTGAGGTGAGGAAGCAGGCAGGCTGTCATGTGGCCATAGCGTGAGACTGTTCTCGGGCTGTGTCAACCTTCCAGGACCATTCAGCAGTGTCTGAGGTGCTGGGGACAGGGTGACAGAGGGACCCCTTCCTGCTGCATTTCGACCCTGCTCTTGTTTGGTGGCAGAAATCTGCAGGAGTTGAGAGCCCCTCAGTCCTTCCAGACCATGGCTTTTCTTGGTCCTAGGTTTGAAGATAGCAGACGCGGAGGTTGCAAGGTCATATTGACTCCCCTACCCCACTGTTCTCTTTCCCTTCCTCTTACCTCGCCACCCCTTGCCCCTGTAGAGCTCTCTTCCTGCTGCAGCCTGGGCCTTGAATTCCCAGCCTGCGACATGGGTAGGAGCTGCACAGTCTGCCAGCTGTGGGAGGCCCGCCTAGTATCTTCCCTCCGCCATCCCCAGTCCCTTTGACTGCCTGGCTTAGGGGAAGGGAGACCATTAAAGCAGAAGCCCCAGAGCGGACTCTGCCCTTTCCTGTCTGCGCTCCGGGATAAGCAAGAAGGTCATGCTAGTCACTTCAGTTGGGTTTTCCCTGGGAGGAGAGCTGAGCCGAGCAGTCAACTGTGACCCCTGGGCCAGGCTCTCCAAGAAGGGTTGTCCCTGCACTGGCTGGGCCAGCCACTCAGTGTTGCATAGCCCCGCCCTCTTTTCCCACCATGTCATTGCTGCTAATGGTCAAGGTCAGATATATGGCCACATGGAATGGGCCAGGTCCTCTCAGGCTCATTTGTGGATGTGACTTTTTTTTTAAAGAATGGAAACATGCAGGTGCCTTCCCGAGAGTCTTGGACTGGTGTCTCCAACCAGAAACAGATAAGCTAATCAGAGTATGAACTCAAGAGGAGGGATGTCAGCAGTCTGTGTAACAGCTGGAAAATGTCCACGTACTGGCCTTTAGGACAACCCAGGGGATCAGAACTCGGGATCCCTGCTTTTTAAAAGAACATTCTCACCTTGGGTTGATAATGCAGTGTGTTATGAAACTTGTGGAGCTAAAGCTTGGACTTGCTGGAGTCAAAGATGGATCATTTGATGTGGTTCCTGTGTATGTGATGACCCCTGTCAGTGACCTTCCAGCCTTCCTCCCCGAGCGTGAATTTGTAGCATGGTTGTACAAATCTCTCTGTAGAAAATGGAGGTTTCTTGTTCTCTGAAGTGTTAAGCTCTAGCCAATCAGTTTCTGTCCCCTTTAGCCTAGTGTGTCTGAACTTAATTTCTCGCTATGTATTTAAACTTTTCCTCTGTATCATAGGTTTTGTGGCATCCCACGGTCAGGTGGAGAGGAAGCTGCCCCTTACAGAACTGTACTGTAACCATTTTTTAAAGAAACATTATTTTCACAGGACTGATTATACACAGGGCTTGTAAAAAAATTTTTAACACTGTGCTGTGAAACCACGCTGGTAAATCTCCATTGAAGGCTACTTCAAAGGCACCTGAAAGTGGAGTGTTATATCTATGACTTTATTTCTTGCTTCCTAAGTATATTAAACCTAATTTTCACCCTTTCATTCTGTTTCAGCCTCCTGTATAAGAAGTACCGTATTTTCTGCCCGTCTTCCTTTGTAATAAAACTTGAACCTGTATAGACTGACTGAATTTCTTCTTGTGATAAATTCAGTTCTTCCCATTCTGCCATGGTGGTCATGTTCCAGAGACACTGGCCAGGGGATCAGACTCTACCTCAGCCCATCACACTATCTGATGGCCTAACTCATCACCTGTAACAAAACACAGGGCACCTGCTGCCTGCCAGGGACCCATGACCTTCAGGTTGCTTGCAGGGGACCGGAAGAGACATCCATATAAACAAATACTGGCCATGCTCCGTGCAGGGACTCGGGTTCAGGGCTCCTGGTGGCCCTGTGGAGGAGAGGGTCACCTGTGCCTGGTGGGAGTCACGGGATCAAGGAAAACTTCATGAGACAAAGTTGCTTGAACTGGGTTTTGAAGACTGAGTTGGAGTTTTCTGGGTATAGAGAAAGGCATTTAAGGCAGAGAGAACATCCATGTACAGATCTAGAGAGGGTAGATTTCTCCCTCAGTCCACTGGTTAAGACTTCACCTCCCAATGCAGAGGACACGGGTTCAGTCCCTACTTGGGGAGCTAAGATCCCATTCGCCTCCTGGCCAACAAAACCAAAACACAAACCAGAAGCAATATTGTAGCAAATTCAAAAAGACTTTAAAAACTCTACATCAAAAAAATTCTGCAGCTGCTGGAGGGAAGGGATGGTTAGGGAATTTGGGGTGGTCATGTACACACTGCTGTATTTAAAATGGATAACCAACAAGGGCCTATCATAGAGCACATGGAACTCTGCCCAATGTTAGGTGACAACCTGGATGGGAGAAGGGTTTGGGGGAAAATGGATACACGTGTATGTATGACTCAGTCCCTTTGCTGTACATCTGTAACTATCACAACATTATTAATTGGCTATACCTCAATACAAAATAAAAAATTCAAAGAATAAAGGAAAACCTAAAAAGTAAATGTTAAGATACAGACATGTATGAAGGGGTATGTGAACACGCAGAGGAGGACATCTGAGCCCAAATGGAGAATTTGGAGAGTTTTCCTTTGGCGGGAAATGATGCCTGAGCTATAAATCTTGAAGGAAAGACAAAAACTAGCCAGGAGTGAGATTGAACAGCAAAGACACAGGTTTGTGCTTAATACAAGAATTGGGAGAAGCAATCTGGTATTTCTACATAAACTGCAAAGTACAGGGAGGAGAGTGCCTAGCCCCAAGGAGCTTCAATAAAAAAAGAAATGGAAAAAGTACTATGTATGGGCTTCCCTGATAGCTCAGTTGGTGAAGAATCTGCCTGCAATGCAGGAGACCCTGGTTTGATTCCTGGGTCTGGAAGTTCCACTGGAGAAGGGATAGGCTACCCATTCTAGTATTCTTGGGCTTCCGTTGTGGCTCAGCTGGTAAAGGATCTGCCTGCAATGCAGGAGACCTGGGCTTGATCCGTGGCTTGGGAAGATCCCCTGGAAAAGGGAAAGGCTACCCACTCCAGTATTCTGGCCTGGAGAATTCCATGGACTGTATAGTCCATGGGGTCACAAAAAGTCGGACACAACTGAGTGACTTCCCCATAAATGTACTATTAATTACAGCTAAAAATTCAAAGAAGAACTCGATCACTTTACCTGAGGTGGTGACAGCGGAACTGGGTCTTGAAGCATGATAAAGATCTTACCAGCAAGATAGTGACATGACTCCAAGCAGAAAGGAGCAAGGAAGTGATAACTTCTATTCAGAGTACAGTGAGTAATTCCCTCCGACTTGACTCTAGTGTTAGGGCATGAGACCAGAAAAATGAGTAGATCTGAGTTTGTGGAGATTTTATATAATAATAACGAAGTCTATACCTGTGTATTTTATCCATTATCCCATTTAACCCTAGCAAGGCTATTCCGGCCTCCCTGGCTATTCTTTACTCAGTGGTAAAGAATCTGCCAACCAATGCAGGAAATTCGGGTTCCATTCCTGGGTAGGGAAGATCCCCTGAAGAAAGAAATGGCGGCCTTCTATAATATTCTTGCCTGGGAAATCCCATGGACAGGGGAGCCTGGTGGGCTATACATAGTCCACGCCGTGGCAGAAGAGTCGGACACAACCTTGAGACTAAATAACAACAAGGCTATTTACAGGTCAGGAAATTGAAATACAGGAAATAAAGGAGCTTGCCCAAGGTTACACTAGTAATAAACGGCGTTTGAACCCACCAGTTCAAACCAGAGGCCACAAGCTTAAGCTGATTAACACACCAGGTCCTTTGGATTTAACCTCATCAGCTTGGGAGCCACTGGAAAGTTTTCACGGCCGCTGGCTTTGTTTCTTCTGTACGTTCTCTTCCTAATGGCCTGTGTTCTCTTCTGGGAGAGCAGAGGGAAAACGCAGAGGGGAATTTGACTCTTGAAAATTCTTCTGAGTTTCCTCCCTCTCCAGGATGGCAAGCGCCAGTTACTTTTAGGGACTTTGTCACTATGGTCATCTCTGCTATTTACATGACTTTATTAAAGGGCTTCCCTGGTAGCTCAGATGGTAAAGAATCCTTCTGCAATGCAGGAGACCCAGGTTTGATCCCTGGATCGGGAAGATCCCCCTGGAAAAGAGAATGGCTACCCACTCCAGTATTCTTGCCTGGGAAATCCCATGGACAGAGGACCCTGGCGGGCTGTAGTCCATAGGGTCGCAAAGAATTGAACATGACTGAGCGACTAACACTTTCACTTTATTACTTAAAAATAAAGCTCTAAGGGCTTACTTTGTGTTTTCAACCCTCCTACGTTGGTAAAGCAAGTAGTAGCATCCTTTAGAGATAGTGAAGAGGAAGTTCAGAGAGACTAAATGACTGGGCAGATCACATCTCTGCGGACGATTTCCTTACTTGTAAAGTGAAGTGAACTATCTCTTTGCAACAATACATTTGTCATTCTAGACCTGCCCAGAGTTGGGAAGCCATTCTGAAGCAGAATCGGTTTCATAATCCAGATACATCTCTAGTAGATAGTTGTGGGACGTAAAGTCCGGCGCTCCCCAGGCAACCGAAGGGATTGAGTACAGGGTTCTCACATAAGTCTGGGTTCTGCTCAGCGGGTACAGAAAAGTACGTACCAACTGCGGAACTGCTTTTGAGGGCGGTGGGGACGCGTTTTTGGAACGGACCAGGGGAAGGAAGTGTGTTACACCATCGAGTGTACCCACTCCCGGCTGCCGCGGGGACAATGCGGCGTCCTTGGCGTTCTCGCAGACCTGGGCGGGCCTGAGCCTTTGGGTCTCCGGTGACGGGCAGAGGAGGCTACCGGCTCTGGACAGGCTCGTTTCGGTGGCAGACTGACCTTGGCTCAGAGTCGGAGCCGATGGCAGCTTGGGCTGTTATCAGCTTGAGCAGGGCCGCTGCCCATTGCTTGTGGGCTCGAGGCCCCGGGGTCCGGGTGGCTCTTCCGCCCTCCGCCCTGGCCTTCCAGCCTGAGCCCCCGTGCTGTAGCGCCGCTGGGGCCCGGACGCTGCACCTCACCGCCGAAGTCCCCGCGGGGCACAACAAGTGGTCCAAAGTCCGGCACATCAAGGGTCCCAAAGACACAGAAAGGAGTCGCATCTTCTCCAAGCTCAGCTTGAGCATTCGCTTAGCGGTTAAAGGTGAGAACCTGGCGGTCACCCACCGCTGGCAGCTACCACCCTCACTGTGCCCACGCTCTCACTTGCCTCCCAAACCCCTATCCTCGGCCTTTCATTTCAAATGAACTGGAAACGTCTTTCCCAAAATACTTACCCAGCTTTCATTCAAACATCTGATAAAGTTTCCTAAACGAACCGAAATCAAAGTGGTGACTTGTCTCTCTTGGCTGATGGAGGGGAGGGGAGGAGAGGGAAGGGGAGGGCGTAGATGTCCCTTTTTTCTCTCATGTCTTATTGAGATGTCTCTGCTTACTCTTTTCTATCTTAGAAGGAGGCCCCAACCCAGAGCTCAACAGCAACCTGGCCAGCATCCTAGAGGTGTGTCGCAGCAAGCACATGCCCAAGTCAACAATTGAGGCAGCGCTGAAAATGGAGGTGCGTCCTCAGTTTGAGCTTCCTGTTATTAATCACAGCCACTACCGAGTACATGTTTGGAAGCCCACCACCCTTTAAATTATCAGAGAAGCAGTGTTGTTGACACCCTCAACTTAGAGCCTTCTGGTTACTCTTGGCCATTAGTTATGGGAGCACAGTCAGGAAATAGGATGTATATATGGTGTACAGAACTGCAGCCTAAGACTATTGAGCTGAGTTGTGAGGAGCTGGGGGAAAAAGAAAGGGCAGAGTATGATATTAGGTTGAGGAACGGTTTGTTTTTCTAATATTGATACCTTAAAGGAGAAAAGCCAGTAGAAAGAGAGAAGGTGCAAATGATGGTGATGGTGGGAGGGGCTGGGATGTAGAACCCAGGTGTGGGAATTGTCTTCAAGTCCAGATGAGGAGCCACCTCTTCTCTGGGATAGATGGAAAGGATTTGAGGAAGTAGTAGTCATCTTAGTAGCTAATAGTTATTGGGTGTTTACTCTAGGCCAAGTTCTTTTTATTTTTTTTCTGGCTGCATCTTGTGGCTTGTGAGATCTTAGTTCCCCAACCAGGGATGGAACCCGTGCCCTCTGCAGTGGAAGCACAGAGTAGAGTCTTAACCAGTGGACCACCAGGGAAGTCTGGAGGCCAAGTTCTTTGGTAAAAACTTTGTGTGCATAATTTCACTGAATCCTTGGAACAACCTCAAGTTGGTAACTGAGGCACAGAAAGATTAGGCGACTTGACCAAGTCACACAGAAAATGACCTACTGGGATCCAGACAGACCCCAAAGCCTATTTTCGAACCATCCTGCACACTGCCTTCATCTCAGATGAAGGCACACACCTGCAGATAAGGCACACACCTTTCCCCCACTGGTGGTCCTTTATTTCCTTTGTGAAATAGGGAGAGAAAAGTCATCAGTTGAGTGTTCCTGGGAAGACGGCAGGGCAAGGGGACAGAGAGAGAGGTGAAGATAAGGTGTGTGGGCAAGGATTGAACAGAGGCAGCGTGGGGTGTCCCCATGAGATTGGTCCCTGAAGCTTTTGATTGTTTGAATTTTGAGGCCATGCTATTCGATGAGGCCCAGGTATGTGATTTCTCTTAGCAGTACACAGCGGCCCAGGGGTAGACTCACAGGGGTTTCATGCAAGATAAGGTGTAGGAGGATGAGTTTTAGTAGGAGTGATAGAGGGGTGGATGTGGGATTCAGCTGGGGAAGAGAGAAACCAAAACTGGGAGATGAGTGATTGATTGTTCAGGGACAAGATAAAGAGACTGCCTTCCAAGAAAGAGGTAGGACTTCCAGTTACCTCAAACATTGATCCCAAGAGCCTCCTCTCAGAGAGGGAGGACAGAATTAAAGCCTTAAGAGCCCAGGTGTCACCCCAGAGACCCCATTCCATGGAGTCAACTTTGTCGTGTTTGTGGTGCCTGGGCTGGCATGGAGGAGGGAATTAGGAAACAGAAAAATGTGTTTGTGTTATCTGTTGCAGAAAACCAAGGACATGTATTTGTTGTATGAGGGCCGAGGCCCTGGTGGCTCTTCTCTTCTCATTGAGGCGTTATCTAACAGTAGTTCCAAGTGCCACTCGGACATCAAACATATCCTGAACAAGAATGGGTAGGTGTGTCTGGGGAGAGTGGAAGGGGACAGAGTCTCTGGGTTCTGATTCTGGGAGAGGTAAGTACTACTGTCGTTCCTGGTGGGGTTTCAGGTTTTACACACATGTCATCCTTAGCAGAATCCAGATGGCATCATTTGCTCTCCTTTAATGTGTGCTGTAGTAGGCAGGATCCCAAGGACAGGTGGAGAAGGAGTGCTGTGTCCAGTTGTCTCATCTGTCCGTAGACTGTCCAGGTCTTGAAATGTCCCGCCAGCAATGTACTCTCAGTTGTACAGGAATTGATGAGCAAAGTCTTTGCAGCTTCCAAACTCCAGTCAGGGCAGAAAATAGAGGGTGGGGAACTTCCCCTGGTGGTCCAATGGCTGAGACACCATGCGCCTCATGTAGGGGGCCTGGGTTCGATCCCTAGGGGAACTAGATCCCACATGTTGCCACTGCAAAGGTCTGGCATGCTGCAACTAGGACCTGGGCAGCCAAATTAATTAATCAAAATAAAACAGAGGGTTAGTGTTATGTTTGGATTATTCCCTTGCCCAGAGGTAACTGGATCTTCTTCAGGAAGAGAGCTGCTCCATGTCTGTTTATACTCCAGGGGTAGGGTGGGAATGAGTGCTGGGCAGTGCTGTGTGGAGGCTAAGTGTTCAAAGGGATCCATTCTGGCCCATTTCCTTGCCTATTAGGGGAATGATGGCTGAAGGAGCTCGCCACTCCTTTGACAAAAAGGGGGTGATTGTGGTTGGAGAGGAGGACAGAGAGAAGAAACCTGTGAATCTAGAGCGTGCCCTGGAACTGGCGATAGAAGCAGGAGCTGAGGATGTCAAGGAGATCGAAGACGAAGAGGAAAAGAACATTTTTAAAGTGAGTAAGCAGCCATGGTGTCTGGTGGACTTCTGAGAGGGCCCTGATAGACGTGTTAAGTATTCTTCTCTCAGTCTCTTCTGTCCTGTGCCCAGGGGACAGGTGAGATAAAGAGCTCACATATTGCACAGACAGTTTATTAAGTGAATACTGGATAGGACTTTCTCCTGAGGATGAGAAGGATTCAGAAGGCTGAACACTCTGTTTCTGCCAGTGAAGATTTAAACCCAGTGATACATTTCAGGAATTTCATGCAAGTGTTTGCAAACTTCTGTCCAGCTTTGGCGTGTTATCTCCTGGCTCCTTACCTCCTGGCTTTGCTTTGTCCCTAGTTTATTTGTGATGCCTCTTCACTGCATCAAGTGAGGAAGAAACTGGACTCCCTGGGGCTGTGTTCTGTGTCTTCTACGCTAGAGTTCATCCCCAACACAAAGGTGCGGCTGGCTGACCCTGACCTGGAGCAGGCTGCCCATCTCATCCAGGCGCTCGGCAACCACGACGACGTGATACATGTCTTTGACAACATTGAGTAGCCAGACTGTACGTGCCTCCAGGCGGCCTATTCTGTGGCACAAGCTTCTGCAGTGTCCCCTGAGACTCAAGCAAATCGGGAGTGGGGGAGTGGGTTGCCTAGCAGGTTAGCAAGCATAGACCTGCAGTTTTGTGGTCAGCTGAATCGCTCCATGTCCGTGAAGTCTCTTTGTCAGCTCTGCTGGTCTCTGAGCCCTCCTGGGTGAGTCCCCCACATCCTTCTCTATGTGAGGGGTGTGTCAATAATAACAGTAATTATTGACCTGAATAGCTGCCCTGCTGTTCTGTGACTTGAGTTTTCCTGGGTTTGTGTCCAGTTGGTGGGACCCTCTTGACTTTAAAAAGTCTGTGGGCTTAGTTCCACCACTCCATTCCCAAGACTGTATATTTTTGATTGACTGTAGAAACGTGACTCCCTCCAGGTGCTTTGTGTTCTAGTGCTGGTCTAGAATCTGTCGTTCTTTCACATACCTAATATCAAACACTTACTGGGTACCAGGAACTGTACTTACAAGCTGTTCAATTGATGCCTTGTGCTGGATCTGCTGTAAGACATTGGACCTCAGGGAGAAGACACAGGATCTCTCCTGGAGCTGTCCAAGGGCAATGTGAACTGCTGTGCACACATCCTTGTTCCCTTGTTCTCTTCCTGTGGCCTCTGTATCCTTCTTCTGCCAGAGAGCTTAAGGCTCTAGCCCAAAGGATGCCAGTGTAAGGGGCTCCCAGGCCTTGCTTTGTCCAGGCTCCTCTGTGTTCTGAGTGCTTTCACTGCTGAGTGAACCTATCAGTGGGCGGCACTCAGGAAAAGAAACACCACACTGGTTTTGAAAGCTGTCTGATGCCCAGAATGCCCGACTCTGGCCCCTCTTAATCCCTGATGCCAGTTGGATGATGGGGCACTGGGAACTGGAAAGGAAATGAGAACAGAAGGAAGGGTGAAGAGCTGAGTCAGGAGCCTGGCCAGATGGGAAATAGGAGCCATGGGGCGTTTTGCTCCGAAGAGTCATTTCTAGGTTTAGACACACCAGGAGTGCCAACCACCTGTGCTGGAGCCTGGAGTGGCTTTTTGATCCCTGTTATTCACCTTCTTATAAGTTGGTTAAGGCAGTTCTGAGTTCAGTGTAATTTTCCTGAAGGAGCCTTAGGTAAATTAGGATGGAAAAGAACTAAAACAAATTGGCTCTAAGTGATAGCTTCACTTTCTAGGAAAAACAGATTACTAATTCAATGATGACTTCAACAGCTGGAGAGTGAAGCCTGGGGGAAGAAAATCAATTAAATAATCCATTACGGTGCCAAGGCATGCGCTTTTATACCTCATTTCATAATGGTGGTACTACCTGGGATTTTTAGTTTTTATAGGAGATAACTCATCTAAATATCTGAATAGCATATCATTAAAACAGGTCAACGTAGAGTTTAAATGCCACTTCCTAATTTATAAGATACTTTCATATTTTTTTTATTTGACTTTCAAAACAAACCTATAAAATAGTCAGGCCAAGTATTTTATGCACAGATGATCTCATACCAAGCAGGTGAAAACTCTGTCTTGCGTTCATAGACCTTGGTTTATAAAATAGCTCTGTTTTGTGAATGTTGAATATAGATTAATTTGGAGAAATGTGATCATTTCTGATATGAGTAGTCTTGTACTAAGGAAGCCTGCTTGAGAAGGGAACTTGGTTACTGATGTGAATAGTCCTCTGATCTAATAGGATTTGTTACTGTGAATTCTGTAAACCAGTTTGTTTGCATCAAGACATGCTAGACAGCTCTGTACTGACCCCTGGCGGTGCCCTGCAGTCTTCCTGCAGTTAATATGGAAAAGGCAGAAATGAAAGCTTACTCAGACCTGTTCTGACTCTAGATCTGATAAAGAGATCCTTAGCTACATAGGTTAAATAGCTATTTAACTGAAAATTTAAGTAAAGATGGTATGAGCTGTTTTTCCACTAGAAATTATTTTTTAAAGAATATTTTATGTCAGAGAAAACACAATATAATGTTAAATGAAAAACAAAGATGAAAAACTGTTATGTATAGTGTGGTCCAAATTTTAAAATATATATGATGCTGTATATATGAAATTTTAAGGAAAGATTAGAAGGAAGTATACCAGAATAGCAAAACTGATTATCTCTGGGTGGTGATGTTGTAAATGAGTTTTATTTTCATGTATTACATTTATTAAGGAAGCATTTTCTAAAAAGAGGAAAACTAGTCACATTATCTTCCTACTAAGGAAGCAACATATGAGCACCTGGGATTCAGGTGGCCTTGAAATCAAAAGAATGGGGTCTGGTCCTGGCTTGCCTTATCTTTGGTCAGTGTCTTAACAACAAAATCATTTAGCACCTTGAGCTGGCTTGGGCTCACTTTCAAGTGTCCTTTCAGTGGGCTGGAAGTATCAGTGACAGGCTTTGTCCATAGCCTTGACTCTCACTGGGAGATGCTAATGTAGTATGTAGCGGCTGCACCTCTGCCAGGGGTCCTGGCTGAATCAGACTGGAACAGTGAGGGCTCTGCCTCCAGCTAACCATGGAAATTCAGTTGTGTGGTTACTTTTTTTTTTTTNGAAAACTAGTCACATTATCTTCCTACTAAGGAAGCAACATATGAGCACCTGGGATTCAGGTGGCCTTGAAATCAAAAGAATGGGGTCTGGTCCTGGCTTGCCTTATCTTTGGTCAGTGTCTTAACAACAAAATCATTTAGCACCTTGAGCTGGCTTGGGCTCACTTTCAAGTGTCCTTTCAGTGGGCTGGAAGTATCAGTGACAGGCTTTGTCCATAGCCTTGACTCTCACTGGGAGATGCTAATGTAGTATGTAGCGGCTGCACCTCTGCCAGGGGTCCTGGCTGAATCAGACTGGAACAGTGAGGGCTCTGCCTCCAGCTAACCATGGAAATTCAGTTGTGTGGTTACTTTTTTTTTTTTTCTCTTGAAAACATATAACATAGATGTCATAGAGTTGTCTTGAGAATTAAATAAGTTCATACATGCTAAGCACTTAAAACAGTGCCTAGCAGTAGTAAGTATTCAATATATGTTGGCCTTTTCTCCCACTGAGTATGAATGAACATTTTTTAAAAACATTTTTTATTTTATATTGGAGTAGAGTCAATTTAACAATATTGTGATAGTTTCAGGTGTACATCAAAGCAACTCAGCCATCCATAGACATGTATCCTGAATGAACATTTTTAAAAACTGAAATGTGACCACCCTATGCTTATCTGCTTTGTAACTTGTCTCCCACCCTCTCCTTCCCCTTTACAATATATTCTAGATGCCTTTTGGTATTGGGACGGAGAAGTCTACTTCTTTCTTTTTAGTAGCTACATAGTACTTTATTATTATTAATTAATGTGTCATAATTTAGTTTATTTAATTAGTCTCTATCAATGAACATTTGGATTGTTTATCTTACAGAAGATGCTACAATGAATACTTTTTACCTTTGCTCTCTTGCAAAGTATTCTTCATGATAAATTTATAGAAGTGGAATTATAAAACACAAAGCAGTTTTTCTTTAGACCTAAATGTCAATATGTAAAAATGTAAAGATATAAAAACAAAGCAGAGAACCTAACTGATTGAACTGGTGATCTGAATATATTCTATGTTACCTCTGAATTAAAAGAATTTTCCTCAAATCAGGTGATAGGTTTTTTGGTTTGTTTCCCTGTTTTACACCAAATTCAATGAGATATCCCTTCAGAGAATTTATTCAGTGGTATTTGTTGTTCCCTGTCATGTGTCCTGTGCTCTTGAAAAATGAAAAGGAATGTGTGCAGCTGGTGTGTGAGTGGCTGGCTGCTTAATGGGACCAGCACTCGGAGGCCCTGAGCTATAGGGTTGGGTCATGAATCTTGGGGTCAGGGATGGCTCAGGTGCTTAAACATAAACACCTACTCAGTTTAAAACTAGGGTGATAAACCTGAGAAGGCCTGGCCCAGTTGGGAGGCTTCACATGGGAAAAATGAAGGGGGAGGAGAGAAACAACATTAGAAAGGGAAGATAAAATACAGAGCTAAAGGAAATAACAACAGTTAGCAACATCCCCATCAGAGGTTCACTTATTCATTCAACAAATACTTGTTTTTTGAATGTGCCAGGAAAGATGGTAGGCCATCTTTTTTGAATGACACAGCTTCTATTTTTTTGTTGTTATTGCTTTTTTTTTTTTTTTTTTAAGAGGATAGTACACTCCTGAGATGTGGGAGTGGGCCAACCCCAAAGGAGAGGCCCAACTCCTGTCTTTATACTTACTTTCTTAAAGGCAATTACAGTAGAGTAAGACAAGTGCTTTGATGAATAAAGTACTAGGTGCTCTGGTGCCCAGATTTAGGGCTTTCTGTCTGGAAAGGCTTCCTGAAGGGAGCAATGTTTAGGCTTATTTCTTCCCTGAAAGAATGAAGGTGGAGGCAAGAATGGAGGAGGGGGGTGTTCGAGACAGTGAATATGCAAAGATTAGAGGCAAGAGAAAGTCATATTTGAGGAACTACCAGTGGTTCTGTGTGGCCAGAACAGAGAATTTGAATGGTGGGGTTATTGGAGGTGGGAAATGGAAAAATGGAAAAACTTATGGCTGGAGAAGAAATGGTTCCAGGTTCTTCTTAACTACATTGATGTATTTGAGTTTTCCTAAAGGTAATGGGGACTGTAAAATCTTTCAGGAGATCATGGCAGGATCAGGGATCCATTTTAAAAGGTCACCCTGGATGGGAGTGATCTTAAGAAGCTGTTACATTAAATACTCTGAGTAATAGACTTGGGAGGTTTGAACTAGGATGGTGGAGCTGGGACAAGGAGGGGAGTGGACAGACTGGAGACATGGCCACGATTAGCTGTGGGGGAAGGGAAGTGGAGAGGAAGAACTCTTCAAGTTTGATAACTCAAAACCATCCAAGCTGGGGACCTGATGATGGAGAGAGCAAGTGAGAACCATGGAGGAAAACGATCAGATCAGTTTGGACCTGTGGAATTTGAAGTACCTGCAGAATACTCAATGGGTGATGTCTCTGAAGTTCAGAAGAAAGCCCAGTAGGATGACTGCAGTGTGGCGATGTTTGAGATGGCTGGTTCAGTGACAGACAATAAAAAGAGTTGCTAGGAAGGTAGAGGAAAAATCAGGAGGCTGTTTCCAGCTAAAGCTTCTGTTGCTGTATTGCATGCGCTATTGTGTGCGAGGCACTGTTCTAAGTGTTGGTGACCAGGCAGTGAAGGGGACACAGTCCCTGCTCCTACACGGCTTATATTCATTGTCGTCGGAGCAAACAGTGTATAATTTCAGGCTCTATGAAGAAAAATACGGCAGCATATGGAAATACAAAACGTTGGAGGGGAGACGGCCTATTTTGGATGGTGTGGTTAGGCACTTTTGAGAGCTGACATTTGAGCGGACCTGAATGAAATGCAGGAATTAGCTGTGGGAAGAGCATTCTAGGTGGAACAAAGGGCAAGGGCAAAGGTCCTGAGCCTGGTAAGCTCAAAGTATGGAAAGAAGGCCAGTGTGGCTGGAGTGATTGGAGGGAGCTGGAGAGGTGAGGTGGGAGAGGATGGCAGGGGCCAACTCCTGTTGGGCCAGGATGGCCATGACAGAGTTTGAGTCTATTCTGTGTGTGATGGGAAGCCCTTGGAGGGTTGAGAGCAGGGAATGACATGATGTTAATTACGTTTTACAAGGATCACTTTGGCTGCTGTGTGGAGCATCATTTGTTAGGTGGCCGCAGAGGAAACAGGGAAACCAGTTAGGAGGCCAGGGCAGTCACCCAGTAGGTAGGGTGGTGGCTTGCAACAGGGTGGAAGTGGTGAGAAGTAATTGGATTCAGATACATTTTTAAAGGAAAGCTGAAAAGACTTGCTGGATGATTGGATAGAAGAGTGTTAGAGAAAGAGTGAAATGAAGGAAGATGCCTCCTTGGTGTGTATTTTTACGACTGGGAAAACAGAGGAGCAAGGTTTTGTGGGGAAGGGGCAAAGAATCAGAATTCAGTGTAAAACACGTTCAATGGAGTTGTATTTTAGACATTCCAAGAGATGCTGCTGAGCAGACCTTTGAATACAGGCAAATATTCCTAAATCTAAGATGTGGATTTAAAGGAAAAGGTCTAACGTAATTCTTAAGAGATTTGATACCCAAGGCAAAGCCACCACTAAAGGTTCTTAGTTGACAGTTGAAAGCGACATCAGAGGAAGATGTTTTTGGCGTCTGATTTATCTTACACTGAACAGGGGCCCGAGGACGGGAGCCCGGATTGTGGCGCCCTTGGAATCTGAAGATGGAGGTGTATAACATGCTGAACAGTGGAGGCTGGGAAAATTAATTATGGTCATCTCTATTTTGAAATATCATGCAGTCAAGTACAATCGTTTTGGGACAATATTAAGTGGGAAAACGGTAAAATTTAATAAGCACACTACAAACAAGATGAAGCCGTTTTTATCAAACGCTGTATATTTAGGTAGGAAAGAGACAAAATATCTCTGGGGTGGGATTTTTATTATTTTCTATTTTAATACAAAGAGCTTGTGTTGCTTTTATGACCAGAAAAAAGTTTTCTTCCCAAAAGAACCTCACTTAATGGTTTCGGCCCTGGCCAGCAGATTCCTAGGACCCACTTCCCGGCACTACCCCAGCCCCTTGGGGTGTGTGACTGTTGAGACCTAGGAAAAGGCAGGCAGTGGTAAACCGCTCCTGCCTCCCGGCAACCGCAGCCTCTGGACCGGAGGACTTGCTTGGGGGTCCAGCGGCAGAGGTGGCCACACGCCGGGAAGCGCTCAGAGCAAGAACCCTCCCCGCTTATTACGCGCCGGTGTGGGGACACCGAGGGGCAGGACGTCAGCCTCAGGAACCGCGGAGAGCTGGAAGGGCGGGAGGCAATGGGGCCCCTCCAAACGTCTTCCAAAACTCCAGCCCCAAAGTAGCCGGCGGGGAACCGCGCCAGCCCGCGCGCCAGCCGAGACTTGGATGACTGACAGGAGGTGGGAATGTGGGCGGAGCCTCAAGCGCGAGCTGTGATTGGAAAAATCCACACCTCCGGGGAGAGAGGGAGGGAAAGTTTGCGAGGGATGCGCAGAGGAGGGTGCTCAGAGCCTTCTACGTGATTGGCTAGCAGCGGAGTGAACCGGGAGCTGTTCCGATGATTGGCAGAGGGTAGACCACCCTCCGAAACTGCTTTGGCTTCGCCTATTGGCATCCTGCGAGAGTAGGCGGGATTGGTTCATCGAGGGGTGCCGTTGATTAGCTGGCGGCTGAGAGTTAGGGTGTTGGAGAGAGCTGGGGGAGGAGGGGCGGTGGGGGCAGCGACTTCTTCCTTGTTATTGGGTGGTGAAGTGAGTGAGGGGCGGCACCATGGGCCAGCGGCTGGCTCGGATTGGCGGGTGCTGGGGTGAGTGACAGGCAGGGGGGCGAGCTGCGCGAACAGCGGTTTGTTTTTCGGAGCGTTCTTGAGGTGGAGAACGGCGGCCGGACGGAACGACTTCGGGACTGAGGGACTGGCGGTCGGGCGGGCCGAGCGGCGCCGCCGAGGCCGGGCTGGGCAGAGCCGAGGAGCGCCAGGGATGTAGCGGGCCACCCTGCCCATGCCACAGCGCCCGGCCGCGGGCGGAGCCGGAGCCGGAGCCTGGGGAGGCGGCGGGGGCCCGGAGCTCAGCCCGCGCCCCCTGCGCGGAGCCAGGCCCGCTGCCGTCCCCGCCGCCCGGGCCCCCGGCATGCAGCTCCGGCTGCGGAGGTGACACTCGGGCCCGAGCCGCCGCCGCCGCCATCGCCACCATGGGTGAGTGTCGCCACCGCCCCGGCCTGTGCCCGCGCTGCTTCGCGTCGCCCCGCCCCGGGCTGAGGGGAGGAGGACCCTGGGCCGCCGCCTGACAGGCATGGACAGCCCGCCCGGCCGGGGCTGCGGACCGCCGGCGCCCGCCCGCCCCGCTCGCGGCTTAGCGGCTCCGCGGCCCGGGCGGGGGTTCTGGCTCCCCCGGCCTTTAAGGGCGGCCCCGGTCCGCACAGCCCACTCGGCCGCCTCTTTCCTGGCCGCGCGGCCAGCACATCCCGAGGAAGCGGCGGCGGGTCGAGGGCCCTTGCTCGGCGGAGCAACCCGCTCCGGGCCGAGCGAGTGGGACCCCGAGCCCGAGGGCGGGGGAGCGCGAGCGCAGTGTGGGGCCCGAGCTGGAGGCTGGTGCAGGCCTAGCTGCTGTTGTGTCTTTTCCTTGATTTGCTTTTTTTTCCTGCCTGTGTCATTTCCTTCCCTTTGCTCACACAGGCCGGCCTGTGAGAGTTCCCGGGGCTTGCTCTCGAGCCCTGTGCGCGCCCCAGCGCAGGGGGGAGGGCGTGCGGGTAGACAGGCTTGGGAGGTGATTAAAATGGCAATCACTGTTATCAACCGCGCGGATGAGAAATGAGAGCTGCACGCAGATTGCTGGAGTTTGGGAATCGGCTGCCAGTGATAATACACATCCTACTCTGNGGAGGGCGTGCGGGTAGACAGGCTTGGGAGGTGATTAAAATGGCAATCACTGTTATCAACCGCGCGGATGAGAAATGAGAGCTGCACGCAGATTGCTGGAGTTTGGGAATCGGCTGCCAGTGATAATACACATCCTACTCTGAAAAATCTCGTTGCAGTTTTACATCCATTAGTTTAATCTAGTGGTCTCCCTGAAATTATGTAACTTTTGAAAGAGAGAAACATTCACTACACAAAAGAATCTCTATGAAATCATTTCCTTTTTTAATCGATAGTTGCAATTTCTGTTGTGAAGATGTAGTCTAAGGAACGCTTTTAATGTCTTCCACACGCAGCATTTGAACTGAATTATATTTCGTATCCTTTGTGGTAATTTAGCAGACAACTATTGGAGTACATTAAGTAGCAGTAACATGTTCGATGTACTTTGCTTCTCTTGTTGGATCAGTTATTTTGATATGGTTGTCTGCAATGGCAAGTTTTGCAAAGTATTTGGTATTGTCCTAATTAATCAAGGGGTAAACTTCAGTTAAGGGGTCATTTGCACAGCCACTGATTGCATCTGTGAAGAAGGAACATTAATGTTTGCTTTGCCCTATGGCAAGGTCAAGTCGTTTTTGTAGGAGGATAAGTGTTTGCTGTGTCACATTGGGCAGATAATCTTTCGTGGCCCATCTTTACACTCTGGCTTTGAATGAATTGTCTTCTTCTGTTCCATGCTGCCCCTCAACAGTAAGGAATGGGTTCCTTCATTTATTGGGCTGTTTCCTTCCCATGCTTTATTTCAGAAGTGCTTGCTTTTCTGGGCAAAGTCTGTGACAGTAAGCAGAAAGCGAACTCAGTGAGGCCTGGTATTTATTGAATAAATACGTAATTCAACAAATACTCGTTGAGCATTTACTGTAAATGGGGCACATAATTCTTCTTGTCCTCCCCAGGTTTCACACATTTATCTTGTGCTCTGGAATTTGATGATCACACTAAATCTTTGAACTGATTTGTGAACCTACATTTGTGATAATCTTTCTAATCAGTCTTTCCTTTTTATCCTGCGGGGACAGGCTTAAATCCCAAAGGGGAGTGTGATTACTTAAGGGTGTGCAGACCTCCTATTTTCCACTTTTTCGACTGCTAAATCAGTGTCCAGATATGTTGACTACATTTCGTGCCTAATAATAAAATAGAGGTCAGCCTGTTTTCACATTTCAAAATCATTTCAAAAAATTTAAATGTGTGAGCATATGGAGAGACAATGATGAGGACGAAAGGAACTATGTAGATAGGGTCCAGAGGCCCAAAGGAAAAAGGACCAAAAACTCAATATCTTCTCATGTGGTCCTGTGTCAGTTTTTACATGAAGACAGTGAGACAGTGAGGGGAAAATTAACTTGCCTGGTGACTGCAGTATATTAATCGGCAGACAAGCTGATTTAAGAACCCCTGCCTGGCTTTCTTCACCACTCTTCCCTCATACCGTTCTCACTTTCTTTTAAGTAGATGACCTTGACATGCACCTAGAACTAGTACTAAATTCTTTTAGAACCTAACCTTCAGTTTGCTTTGTATAGGGCTCAGCAAGGGTGTGTGTACAAATACACACGGAGTCTCCCTCTTAAGTGCTGGTTTCCGTTTTGGTGATATAAATGATGAAAAGTCAGATTCCCAGGGTAGCATGTGTTAGTTGCTGTATGTAGTCCTAAATAAGTTCAAAGGATAATAAGGGAGAAACATAGACTTATTAGTATTTTATTATACTTGTTAAGCTCCAGCCCAGCGAGGAAAGGGGTAAAACTAATTTGAGTCCCTGCCCTTCAGGTTCCTTGGTTAAGAGTCATATTTTCCTGAGCTGTTCTAAGCCCCAGACTCAAGCTTGTTTGACAGCTTGGGTTGGTAATGAAAACAGGTCAGATTTTATATTGGCAGTTAGCCCCAGTAACTTTCTAGTGGAAATTACACTTATCCTTGTAAATAATAGGAAATACTCTTTTTGTTGGCCTTTTTTTTTTTTTTTGGCTTTGATATTATGTGGTTGTAAAAAAAATTGAAAAGTGACTGGTGGTTTTTTCTTGGTCACACCAAAATTCCCTCCTGATTTTAGTAATTACAGTGGCAAATGCTGCTAATTACACCTAAGGTTAATTTGCTAGTGTTTACTTGGGCTCTATAAATTCGATCTAAAGTTTGGTGGGAAGTATTACTGAAAAATATGTAACAACTTGGAAACATTACAGGAACGTGAACTGAGTGTAGGATTTTAGGATGGTGTGGTTCTGGTTTGATAACTTGGTTTGAAGTCAGAATCATTGTTTCAAGGCTGTTGGAAGCTCCCAGTTATACCAATCTCAGTTCAGTTTGGCTAGAATCTGACTGCCTGTGTAGATCTAAATAGTTG
This sequence comes from Neotragus pygmaeus, assembly GCA_006410875.1. Lineage (NCBI taxonomy): Eukaryota > Metazoa > Chordata > Mammalia > Artiodactyla > Bovidae > Neotragus > Neotragus pygmaeus. The sequence goes on from SJYV01033058.1 coordinate 1,070,613, forward strand.
GCAACTGGGATCATAGTTTAATGACTCAACATGGCTATGTCACGACTAGACTTCTGATGTTTTACAAAATTATGGTTGGCTTCAAAACTGAATTTTAGACATTTATAAAAAGTATCAGTCCAACTGAGCATGACTTAGTGAAATACACAGGATAAGAAGCAGTTTTCTTGGTTCTGACTATCTAAGCTATCCATTTTTCCTTTGCCCCTTTTATTGAACATCTCTTCTGTGTCAGATACAGTTCATGGCCCTGTATATGTATTTATCCTGCATTTAAGAAGTTATAGTTAGGTAAGGTGAACCAGAAACATATAAACAAATAAGTGGTGTTATAGATACCTTGTCAAAACTGTAAAGATACATTGGATGGAGAGATCAATTCTGTAGTTTTGAGATTGACATACATTATCCTATAGTCCTCAGACCTCAAAGGTTAAAATTTCATTAACTTAAAATAAAATATGATGGTGATGTATGGATTCTTATGAGGAAGCAAGGGCTTACTTTGTAATATGTATTTTTTAATTTTAAGTCATCAACTAATATTGAAGGACTCATATATCACAGAAACAGAAAAATAAACCCCAGAATTTGCCTTTGAGATCTAGCAAAGTTTTCATCCAGGGCCTTGAAGGAAAAAGAAAAAATGTTGTGAATTGAGGATCAGACCTTTTTTGCTTATACTTATACTGGGAGATGATGTTTGCCTGGAGGGACAGGATGGAGGAGAACCGTGTGGGTATGTAGCATGTCATGAACAGTCAGGCAGTAAAATCAGACTCACAGACACTGAGGCACAGGATCTCCAGAGTGAGCAGTGTGATCAGATGATCTGACAAAGTTGGGTAGAGTAGAGCATTGCCAAGATGAAGAAATCATTTAAATGAAAACAGAGATTAAATTTGGGAGTTGTATGTATGGGAAAAAGAGTGTCTGGCATCATGCAGGACAACAGTGTTTATCCAACGACGTGTTGCTTCTGGAAACTTTTCTGGGGTTTTAGCCAAGGGAATTCATAAATGGGAGTGCCTTAAGACCCTGCTTTTAGATAGAAGTAATAGCTCAGTCTGGAAGGGTGACTTCCTGCTGGGGTTAATGATCGAGGAGTGTGTTTGCCTGGCAGCCCCCCACGCCTTAGGTCAGGATATCAGAAGAAAAAGTACTCGCTGCTGATTAATTACGGATAGCTATCTGCTTGAGACTGCTGACAGAGCTTCCACTTTCTAAGCCTGGATTGTAAACCCTGTTTCATAGAGCCCTTCTTTTTTTTTTTTTCCTATCAATATTCCTCATCCCTAGATCTTTAACCCCCTAATCTCTAGAGTTAACTTCTTCCTTTGTGCTTCTTTCTGGTAGCTTTGAAGTGTGTCATACCACCCCCATCCTTTGGAAATCTTTTCAAGGTTATAGCATACTCTCAACTCTGCCTCAACTTGTTCACGTGTTAAGTTCATAAAGGAGTTATTGATTTCACTACTTCCAATCTTCAGCTTCTCGATTCCCTGTCAAGATGTTTCTGCCTCTATTACCCTATTGGACCTGCCTGCCCCTGCTCTTCTTTGGTCTTAGCTTCTGTGGTGTTACTTTTGTTTGTTTGTTTCTGGTTCTCTTAAAGACTTCTGTGCTGGCACATCTTCTTCCTACTCTTCTTGTTGGCATGAGTATTCACTCAGGATCAGTCAGTCCCTGAGCTTCTTTTCTTTTCCTCCGCTGTTCACTTGCTTTCACGTCCCTTCTCTTCCTCAGTTCATTTATAAAGCTCTCATCCATAGCTGGAACAGCTTTCTTTTTTTCAAAACAGAAAAAAATCTTTATTTTGTAAAATTATCTGTATAACCCCTTGCTACTCACGTTGTGAAAAAACTTTTTCACAGATATGTTTATGTATTCTGGTTTTTATCTTGTCTAATTTGGTCTCTTTATTTGCATAACCTTGTATTTGTATGTTGTCTGTCTTTTTACCCCTAGAGTTTGAGCATCTGAAAGTATCTTTCAAAACTGTCTAATGTGTAATACGTGATAAGTAGTCAGTAAATGGTTATTGTTAATGATTAATAAAAATTCTAAAATAAAATTAAGTATTAGGATAGATTGTGGCCCCCAGTCTTTTCCCATTAACCTTTTTTTCCCCATTGATGATGAAAATAGCCAGCATTTTTTTCAGCCTTAGGTACCATGAGGAATAATTTGTAAGGTTTCTTTTTTCCCCTCTTAAGCCTCACAGCAGCTCTGTGTAATGATACTTTTATTATGTACATTTTACAGATGAGGAAATTGAGGTTTAGGGAGAATAAGTGATTTGTCTAAGGGCTCCTTAAAACCCAAGTCTTTGTGACTCCAAGGTCCATATAACTGTTACACTCTAAGAAAGCTATTTGTTAATTTTTTTTTTTTAAGGAATGCATATGGTAGCACAGATAATTCAGTTAAAATCCCAATCCAGGAAGAAATGCCTGAAAGAACCACTTGATGTGCTTCCCGTCTTTATCCATCTCCTCAGTTTGAAGTATCAGTTTAAGAACCAGTTTGCCTCTAGAAATGTATGCTCTCTTGACACAACAGCGGATTCTATAACTATGTTTCACTCTGTCAGTTGTCCTGGATTCCAGGAGATAGAGCCAAACCATTCCTCCAGTGTGTTCTCCGAGCTGGAACTACCAAACAAGTTTATCCGTTAAGTAATGCCAGGAATTGGTTAGCTTCCTGGAAACAGAATTTGTCAACCTGATAAACCAGCTCTTATAATAGCATCATCTTATACAGAATTAGAAACAATTTCTCTAGTCATACTTGTCACAGATTTTATTTGAAAAGCATGTGTGTATCTGTGTGTGAATATACACATCCATTTTGTTTCAATATCTGAGTTGAGACAACTGTTCTCAGTTCTAAGGCTGGTTTCCTTGATATTGAAAATTACATGAATTCTGCTGTTAGGACTATTAATGGATGCTCCTCAGAAAACACCCATCTAGTGCCATCTAGTCATAATCATGGTGATCCCAATTTACTGTCAAGTGCGTGCATGTGTCGCTAAGTCGTATCTGACTGAGACCCCATCGACTGCAGCCTGCCAGGCTCTCCTCCACGGGATCTTCCTGACCTACGGTTGAACCTGCATCCCCTGCATTGGCAGGCAGACTCTTTACCATTGAGCCACCTGTTGCTGCTGCTGCTAAGTCGCTTCAGTCGTGTCCGACTCTATGCGACCCCATAGACGGCAGCCCAATAGATTCCACCGTCCCTGGGATTCTCCAGGCAAGAACACTGGAGTGGGTTGCCATTTCCTTCTCCAATGCGAGAAAATGAAATCGCTCAGTCGTGTCCGACTACTAGCAACCCCACGGACTGCAGCCTACCAGGCTCCTCCGTCCATGAGATTTTCTAGGCAAGAGTACTGGAGTGGCTTGCCATTGCCTTCTCCAGAGCCACCTGGGAAGACCTCATTTACTATTATAGTTGGTCCAATAATTTTATACATATATAATATTTAATGATATATAATTTTATACATATATATTTAATTATTTATGTTAAATTTAATATAAGTGCGTGTGTGTATGCTAAGTTACTTCAATCATGTTCGACTTTTTGCAACCCTATGGACTATAGCCCACCAGGCTCCTCTGTCCATGGGATTTCCCAGGCAAGAATACTGGAGTAGGTTGCCATTTCCTTCTCCAATATAAACGTGTATATCTATATTATATGTATATAAGCCAGTCATTCTAGTTTAGGTGTTTTACTCTAGTTTTAAAATCTTGGTTNCACCAGGCTCCTCTGTCCATGGGATTTCCCAGGCAAGAATACTGGAGTAGGTTGCCATTTCCTTCTCCAATATAAACGTGTATATCTATATTATATGTATATAAGCCAGTCATTCTAGTTTAGGTGTTTTACTCTAGTTTTAAAATCTTGGTTTGGGGGTTAAAAAACAAAAACCAAGCAAGTTCTCTTTAAGGAGCCTACAGGTAAATTGTGAGAAAATATAAAATAATTGATGGGATGTATTAGTTTTAATTTTTTAATAAGTATCTTTGTGTAAATACCCGCTTCGTCCTCATTCGTCATCTCATTTACTTCATTCATTTTGTACTACAACTGTAAAACTCTTACTTTTGTATGTGTTTTGCAGTGGAATTAGTAAGGAAGCTACTCTAATGGTGTTTTTCTTCCAAGTCTTAAATCTGATTTTACTTTTCTGAGCAGGCAGAGATCTCTTCATGGGTACCCTTCTCCTTCCTTCCTGCACCTCCTCCGAGGGCAAGTAGGGCACCTGAGCAGATTTGGTCCAGGACGAGGGGAGAGGCGGATGGTGCCATCTACTTCCTGTGCTTCATGCTGCTCTTTCCTGTACACAGGGCATTAGAATATTTTCAAGGGGCAGGGATAAAGCGCCGAAGATAGGCACACTCTGTGGGTGGGGTCTTGTGCTTGCTTCTTTTAAGGTGTGCCCCAAGTCTGTGAGTGACTCACTTGTCATGAAAGCAAGTATAACAACTCATTCCTCATGTTTCTTTGCAGATCAACAGACCTGTTTATTTTCAACCTCCCACTACTATTTGAGTGGACAAGGATCTCTTGAAGGACCTGGGAGAATTTGGCAAAATGGGAGAATTGGCCTGGTTTTAGGTTCTCAGTTTTGGCCAGTTGTCTTCAATGCATGAGAACTCTACTGCTCTATGCTATTTCAAGAAAGGGGGATTAAAAGTAATATCAATAAGGCAGAGACAATGCACTGCTTGCTTGGTTAGGGAAGAAAAACAATAGAACTTCCCTGTGGGAAGCAGAAGGCCTATAAACTTGTGAAGGGTTGGAAAGGGGCATTCAAAGGCTAGGCTTCTGAAACAACTTCTGTTTAAAGCAGCAACCTTGCTTGGTACCTTTTAAATACACTCTCCTATAGTACTTGAAGAACAGGTCTGTGACTGACTGTCTCATAATCGATTCTCCATGAATTCATTTTTCTACTCAGTTCCCTGCTACACTGTACTGTGTTGTTCTTCACTTCACTCCAACTTTTCATCTATTTTTCCTGGTTGAGTTTCTCTGGCACTGGAAGAATTGGTTTGTTTGAGCACCTCTCTCGCTCCCAGTGAATAGGTAGATACTGCTGCCAGAAATCTGATTGGAGAGCTGTTAGAATCTATTAAAATTCAATTTACCAGTTATCCTCTTTTCACAGATAGCAAATTTATGTCATTTAGTTACAGGGCCTGTCATTTCACCTGGGCAAAACTCCCTGAGTATGAGTCATACAATTTGTGAAAGTACTTTCTTTTGTGGTCTGTTTAAAGTGTCTTAGCCCATGTGCTCTCTTTCTTTGCAGATGAGCAGGAGGCATTGAACTCGATCATGAAGGACCTGGTGGCCCTCCAGATGAGCCGACGTCCCCGGGTGCCTGGATATGAGACCATGAAGAGCAAAGACACGGGTCACCCAAATAGGCAGGTGTGTGCAGCTGTGGCTGTTAACTAACTTTGTTGGGGGTGAGTTTCGGTTGAGAAATATGTTACAGGTTTAAATGCTGTTGGCCCCTTCCTTTCACAGTCTCTTGAATGGTAGGTAAGTGATGTATACCCACCAGGTATGGATCATGGTCTGGAGTCCCAGTGCCTTGTGCATCTGACCTTGTAAATAGTGTTTTATTTGTGAAGAATAAGAGTAATTTCTTTGCTAATTATGGGGACAGTATTCATAGAATTTTTCCTTTACTGATCATTTGGCAAATATTTTATCCAGACTCATGATCTCTAGCTTAGAAGGTCTTTAAACAGTATATTCTCAGGAAGAATTAATTGATTTTAGTTTCTTTAAATGTAACTAGGAAGGGAAATATATTTAATAAAACATCATATATTCTGAAGGTAAGAATGAGTGATTTTGTTATTATTGTTATTTACAGCTATTTCCTCTCGTTAACTCAGGTAATTGAGAGTGCCTGTTTTATTGAGAGCTGTGTGCTTTCTTAGGAAAACAGTTTCTATTTTGTTAACATTTCCGCTTGTGCACTGTTGAGAACTTGCTTCTCCTTCAGTGTTGTTGACCTCCTTGTTTCCTGGGTCCTTTGGCAGCAGAGAGGCGTGAGTGAGGCGGAGCCTTCCTTCCTAGTGGGCATCAGAGGGTTGTGTTCAGTGTGTTTGATGATTTCCTCCTTGTGGTTCTCTTGGTTGTCAGCTGACTTTCTCTCTCCTCATATGCACCTTGTCTACCAGTTCTTCAAAAGTGCTCTTGGTTCCTGGAGAAAGTAGAAGGAGCTTAAACTTTTTCTGAGGTCTGCTAGATGTAGCCTCCCAGAGTATTTCCTGCCTTTACGAAAACTGGGGACCCCAAACCCTTTTGTTTTATTTATAGCGGAAGGAATAGTTTAGAGAGCTGCTTTTATTTTTTGTGGTTACCTTATAGAACTGGGGGAGCAACAGAATAGGGCCCATTCTTGTACTGCTTTCGTACATTATTCTGATTGTGTGGGTTCTCCCTTGCTGTAACCTTTCTATTCAAAGCTGCTTTTGGAAGGAGCATTTTACCAGAAGTGAATCCCCTCCCCCAGGCTTGAGCCTAATGACCTCACTTTCCTTCCTGTCTTCCTATGTGGAGTGTGCTTGCTAATGCTGCTCCAGTCAGCTGATCCTTCTCCAAATGGGACTGTTAGCATGGATATCAGTTAGTAGGTGAAAAGGGGAAGCTTTCTTGAGTTGGAAGGCCCGAAAGAACCCGGCCGAGGAGTGAAGTGGTCTGTTACTGTTTAGGAATCCTGCTTAGAGGATACTAAAGCTACTATTAGCAAATCCTGATCTTTTACTGTGCCTACTCCTGTGTTCTTGGAGTAAAGGTAGTGGTTATAGAAGTAGAAGCCTGTGAAAAAGATTGACTACTCTCAGGAAATAATCTTAACGAGAGATACTAGCTATTTGGATCCACAGTTTACTTGAGTATCATCAGACTTTTTCTGCAGCATGAAGGATACAAATTATTAACCTCAGTTTTTTTGTTTTTAAAGAAAAAGCACAACAGCAGCAGCTTAGCCCTTCTGATCAGCCCCACAGTAACAACAAGCTCATGTGCAGGGGCCAGTGAGAAAAAGAAATTTTTGGTAAGGAATAAAATTACCCATTAAAGCTGAAATGTGCTTTTAAATCTTGCAGTGTTGGAAGTGTATGGAATTCATATCATGGACAAATTGTTTTAGTGGATTTGTAGGGAGCACTGGTTACTCATTACCTGTGTTCTGTTACCATTTCTCACAACAATATTATTCATAAGCAGCCTGTGTCACTGCTGAACACTAAATTTCTGTGGTGATAGAAGTGTTCTATATTTGTGCTGCCCCATGTAGTAGCCACTGGCCATACGTGGCTGTTGAGCAACTGAGGAACTGAATTTAAATTTTTATTCAGTTTTAATTATTTTAAACTTAAATAGCAACATGTGGCTATTGGCTATGGTCTTAGCACAACTTTATATAAGGACTATTGATTTGTTGGGCAAGAAATTGAGTACATCCTTGGAGATGTGTACATTCATCCTCCATGGACTGGTCATGAGTTCATGGGTTTCTACACATTGTGATAAACTAATCATTGGGAAACCTATCTAATAGTCTAATCCAGGGGCCTGGGGTTCTGGGGAGAATGTGAAGCTGTGGAACTATCATGGCTGTTTAGAAATTGAAGCTCAAAGTTTTAGGCTAACTTTAGGTAAAAGGACAATGAAAACATCAGACTAGCTTCTGCTGTTAATAAAGTCAAGGTTGTAGAGTGGTCTCTTCTGGGAAGTGTAGCAGATGTTCAGCTTCTGACCAGGAGGAATATTCTTCAGCAAAATCCTGAAAGTGGAAGGAGAGAGAAAGTCTTAGTGAATGCATTTCTGAGGAAGTGTGAGATGGGGTAAGATGAGGGTGGTGAGAGCAGAGGGGACAAGTGTTTACAGCCTGATATTATGAAAAGAACCCAGCCTAAGAGTCTTGAGATGTTAATAGTTTGTTACTGTAAGACTTTACGATTTACAAAGTGAATTCCCTTTTTAAAAATTCTTGCTTTTGTTTGCCTGGGCCTGGGATAGGAATAAACAGTTTTCTCATTACCACTTCTGCCAGAATGTCATGCTTAGGAGTAGAGAGGACTGAAAGATCAAAAACCTAATTTAAATGGCTAAGAGATGCCAAATTGGTCTAAGAAATGTCACACTGGTCTAAAGATTCAGGTTGCAGAGTCCGGTTGAAAGAACCTAAGTATTTTGGCCAGTAGGAAAGGTGGTTTGTTTGAGGATAGATTGGTGCTTGCAGGGGCAAGCAGCGCTTCAGAGTGAGAATGGTAGCTTCCTGGGGCTCAGGCTTGGCACGGCAAGGAATGCCGCGGGAGCTGGGACTTCACTGACAGAACTGTTTGGGACCAAGGCCTGGAAGAACGGGAAAGCCTAGTTTAATATCTCTGCTTGGCAAGACTTCAGACATCCTCTTCCCCGAGTAAACAAACTAGGCGATTAATTGAAAAAGGGAATGATTTGAGAACAGCTAAGCGTTCTGAGCAGCTATGGAAGTACAGGGGCATGACGTGCTTGGTTATCCACCTATTTGCTAGGAGTTAGGATCTGGTGGTTTGTGTTTTCCCATTAGGTCCCTGGAAGCCTACCACGTGGTTAGAGCTGGCCACACATTTTTGGATTGGTGTGGCGCACCCTAGGTGTGATTGGGGCCCATGGATGGCTCTACTGTAGGCCATAATGTGCAGACTCTTTAGAAGTCATCACTTACAGTGCTTTAGCAACAGCTGCTATTTTTCCAAGTTGACAGCTTAGTGTACTGAAAGGAGCCCAGAAGTCATTGAGTTGTTAATAATCCATTAACGTGAAATTTTACAGTTTGGAGAGTGCTGTCACCAACGACAATTAACAACAGTATAAGCATGTGTGTTATACTTTAAAAATTCTCAAAGTGCTTATGCAAAGGTTTTAAGTAGAGCCAGGAAGCAAACCCACGTCTTCTGACCCTTGGTCACAGTAGTTTTACCATGTGTAAGTCTGATGACCTTTCTTATTTTTTCTGTTTACCTCTGGAAGTTGTGAGCTCATAGAATATAAAGCGCTTTATACATTGGAGCACAAGGCATGGGTGTAAAGCGGTAGTAACTGTGTCACTTCTGTTGTCATGGAGCTGAAAAGGTTAAGGATTTCTGCCTTTATTGGACATTACGATCAATCAGATGGTCCTTTGCAGACTTCCGCAGCTAACCTAACATATGAAAATCCCAGTGAAGGAAGAAATAGAATGCTTTTTACCACAGGTTCCTGTTTTCCTTGAATCTTACCACAGAGGTAGGTAGAGGTTTGCACGGAGATGTTCACTAGTTGGTACTTGAGAATGAAAAAGTTGTTTTCTTCATAGCAGGCACTAGAAGGGCAGGCTCTTAGTATCAGCTCTAAAGGAGGAGAATTCTGGGAGCTGTTCTGCCAGCAGGGTCAGGGACTGAGAGGACTGTCTTTTGCTTTTTACTGTGATAGACCTGACTCTTTAGGACTTCCTTTCTCTTTCAAGAGTTATTGATAAGATAGGCTGGCTAGTTTGAAAATAAAACACAATACAGTGTATAAGATTCATATTCTGTTTCATAAGAAGCTTCCTTTTCTGTGGTATTTTATTAAGTAGCAGTAAATGATGAATATACCGTTTCATCAGTGATTTATTCACATCCTCACTGAATGCCTTGCACAGTGCTAGGACTGGGGACTGAGAAGGAACTGGGGCAGGGAAGACGGTTGCTTTATAGTCACCTCTTCCACTGATCTCTTAGGACTTCTCTGAGTCACACAAATAAAATTATTTTTGGTGCTCTCTTCTTCTCATTTATTTACTATCTTTGGCAAAATAAGGGCTCCAGTGCCAAAGATGTGGGAGCCAGCAAAGGTACATAGCAGTGTGGGGGAATGGGAGCGCTACAGGATCAGAGAGAGGGTGCCAGAGATACTGGCTCATGGGGGCCTTCGCCAGGTCAGAGGTTCACAGACCTTTGTTTAATAAACACTTTGATTTTTTTTTTTGAATTCTTGAGAATCTTCCTGGATAACATGTTCAGTTGTTGAGTTCAGACTTTGAGAAGGTCTTTTCTACTTAAGTTTGGTATCGTTGATCACTCCTGTTGCCTGTATGCTGTTCGCAGATCGTAGCCCAGCCCGGGGGCCTGCACTGCCTTCTCCTGGCTATGGCTCTTACTCTTTTGCCACACTGGCTCTGGTGGGCAGGGGACTTGAACATCCCTAGGCCTGAATTTTTGTACCAGTGCTTTTTTCTCAGCAGCTGTGGCATCTCTCCATTCACTTCAACGTGACCTTATACTCAAGCTTCTTAGACAAAAGAAATGTTATATTCCCTGTACCCTAGGAATCACGCAGTCTTATTATAAACAAGAAATATGTGAAAAAAAAGAAACTAAGGTAGGATGTGACTGTGCCTAAATTATGGTACAAATTCTGAGAGATGAAGGCAGCCAGGAAAGTGAAAGGTGGGCCAGAACTTGGGCCAGACAAGTCACAGAGTCATTTCCGGAGAAGGTGGCACCAGAGCCAACCAGTGAAGGATGTATAGGAGTTTAGTTGGGTGGAGAGGAGGAAATGCAGCACCCCTGGTGGGAGGCTGCATTATTGAAGGCCTGGGGGAAGGAGTGCATTGGCATATTTCAGGAAGTAGGGTGCGCATTGAGCTGGCTGGAGAGAGGGTTCCCCTTGAGAACAAACAATGTGAGATGATTAAGCAAGCATAAGTTCCAGGGGGCTTTGAATAATAGTTTATAACTTAGACTTTATTCCATAGGTCATGAGTATCGGGGATTACTTTTTGAATAAAGTAGGGCTGTGGTGAAAGAGGTGGCTAAGATGATTGAGACTGTGGAGGCATGTAGAACCTGCTGGAAGAGGGGAGCTGAGAAGTGCAGAGACTGCTTCAGGAGTTCAGGAGGGGAAAGGGACTCGAGGTGAGTGAGGACTGAGAGAATGGGAAGCAGTCTCATCCGGGAGTCTCTGGAGGGAAGAATGGGGTCTTGCCATCTGCTGAGAAAGGGAAAAGAGAGAACGAATCAAACGGAGCTCAGAGGTTTGAGCCTATCGCCAGTATTATAAGTGGCACTGTTGAGAAGGGGGACTAGTTAGGGAGGGTGGCTGATTCAGACACATGACTAGATTGAGTTTGCAATTATAGCAAAAGACTGAGCTACGTGCGCAGGTATGTGTGTGCACTGCTTTTGCAGTTCTAAAATCCAAAGAGCACTGCCGACTAAAAGGAGCTTTTGAAAATTTATGTATTTTTAAATTTCCAGCAAACTCATTTGGCAACAAAACTTGGCCTGAATGGACACAGGGCTATCTACAGTCTTTATTTATTGCACTTATTGTGAATATTCATACTTTTCAATACAGAAACCGACTTTTGCTGTTAACAGGTAAACCCTGAATCTCAGTGACTGTACAGCTGTGTCCAGCGCAGGGAAGGAGGCGACAGTGTTCCCCACAGACACGTCAGGACCCTGACTGAAGGTGGCTCCTCTGACCTGGAACATGTGGCTGCCAAGGAAGAGAGTGCAGAACTCAACTTTGTCCCCAGCTATTGGTCAGAACTAGTTACAAAGCCCCAGACTAACTTCCGGAGAGGCTTAGCAGCGTAGAGGAGGGCACGAAGTGTTTGTGTCTGCCTCTGTCATGGGAGTGCCACCTGTTACCCAGGAGGGGCATCATTTAACATACAGAACACAGACCACTGTACTGAAACACTTTTGGCTCCAAGGGTTTGGCTAAAGGAAAATGGACCTGAATTATCATTTTTTGAACATGTGTATCAAGTACTCTTCTCATATCTTTCCCCAGTTACTTCATTTAATTATTTTGATAATTCCATGAGACAGATTGCCACTGTTNTACTGAAACACTTTTGGCTCCAAGGGTTTGGCTAAAGGAAAATGGACCTGAATTATCATTTTTTGAACATGTGTATCAAGTACTCTTCTCATATCTTTCCCCAGTTACTTCATTTAATTATTTTGATAATTCCATGAGACAGATTGCCACTGTTTTCACTTTGCAGATGAAGAAACTGGGTCACAGAGAGTCATGTTCAAGATTATAACGGGGAGGTTATAGAGCCAGGGTTTGAAGCCAGACAGCTTGACTCTAGTGTTCCATTCCTTACAGCGACTTACCTGCTTCATTTATATGGCAGACGGATGATGTTTTGCTTGAAAAGCTGGGGCTGGACATAGAGATTTGGGAATCTTCTATTTAGAGATGACCTGATTTTTTAATTCCCACTGAGGAGAAGAAGTGAAAAGGAGAGAAATCCAGAGGCCCAAAGTTCAAACCTTGAGGCACAGTCACATGTTCAGGGGAGGGGTGGGAGAAGGCACGAGGAAGAGGAACCAGCAAAGAAGCAGAAGTGGTTAGAGTGGTGGCAGGTTCCCTGGCTTGAGACAGAGTCACCAGTGCGAAATGCCTCAGAGAGACACAGAGAACGGTCGGCAGGAAGGAATCGAATCTAGTGAGCTTTAGCTGAGCTTTCTTGTCCATGGCTTGTTCTAGGCAGCCCTGACGGGAAACCCAGGGTTAGGAACTTGGCAGATTTGGGCACACCATGTGGTACATGGAAACCAGTCACAGGCCTGCGTCCTGCCCTGGAAATGCTGTATCCACATCAGACACAGGACTCAGAAGACTGGGCGTCTTTGTTTACTCTGCTTGCTAATCACAGACTAGGTTAGTCTTGAGTAGGAGTGATTTGTGGTTTGAGGCGAAAGTTTAATTCCCTTTCTGACTGAATTCATGTCAAATAGCATTTGGATTATGTCCCATCATGAAATAAATGTAGTTCCTTTAGTCCCCACAAAGGGACAGAGGGAGTTCCTTCCTAGGTGCATCTAAATATCCTAAGTCCCCTGCACATGAACCTTCAAGTTGTGAGCTTTCAAAGATGCGAATGTGCCTTCCCATGTTCAGTCACGTAAGTTAGTTCACATGCCTGGCATACATGCACGTGCATCCTCTACCCGTGGCTGTGCTTTTGTGTGCTACACAGTATTGTATACAGTAGTACAGTATCTTTACTTCAAGCCCAGGATGTGCAGAAACAAGTGTAAAAGCAGCGGTGATGTAGCTGGTGCTACTGTACTTCTCAAGGTAATATACTATAAGATTAAAAATGGGTTATATTTTATGTTTTTTACATTATCTGTGTGAGAAGTGTTATAAACCTACTACAGTACAGACTATATAACTGATTGTGTTAGTTGGGTAACTAGGCTTACTTTGTTGGACTTAAATCAAACTTATGAATGTGCTCTTAGAACTTATTGGTGTGTAGGGGACTTAACTGTAATAATGTTGTAGGTGAAAGGTGTGGCACTCTGCCTGTTGGGACAGACAGGACTGCAGACTATGGTGGAGACATGGGGTCCTCTAGACCTGGTGTGAAATTGGACAGTATGGGAAGCTGGAGGTGGCATACCTGAGTGCGGCAGCATGATACAGACACTGTGCTTTGGAAGGCCCTTCCCATGGGAACTTCAGGGGAAGGAGAAAAGTGGCAAAACTGCTGTCACTCATAAAACCTTGAAGCCGCATAACTTCCTCTGCAGTGTGGCACATTTTTGCACGTGTACGTGTGCACGCTCATACTCACACACAGTCTCTCTCACCTAGAATGCAGGTGGGGCACCCTGCCTTCCCATTCCACCTTCTTCACCTCCAACCATGCACAGCCTCAACCAGAGCCTCCCCTACTGGTTCCCCAGGCCTCATAGCTTCCCGCAAGGTCACCACCCTGATCTGATGCTGACTCCATTATTACTTCATCTTCTCCATGAGTTCTGAAAAGTAAGGTTTCAGAAAATCCTGTGATAGTTTCTTTCTTTCAGTGTCCCCATTGAAGCCCTGCATCTGTGAGTAAAATAAGCCTCCCTTGCCTGTATAACACTTAAGTTGTAGCCTATTTGCTGCTGCTGCTAAGTCACTTCAGTCGTGTCCGACTCTGTGCAACCCCATAGACGGCATCCCATCAGGCTCCACCATCCCTGGGATTCTCTAGGCAAGAACACTGGAGTGGGTTGCCATTTCCTTCTCCAATCCATGAAAGTGAAAAGTGAAAGTGAAGTCGCTCAGTCATGTCCGACTCCTAGCGACCCCATGGAGTGCAGCCCACCAGGCTTCTCCGTCCATGGATTTTCCAGGCAAGAGTACTGGAGTGGGGTGCCATTGCCTTCTCCTTGTAGCCTATTTAGGCTTCTTTTAAAGCATTATGATCTTGAGAAAATTTATTTAACTTCACTGTAACTCAGTTTCTCCTGTAAAATAGGGATTGTAAGTGTTCCTGTTGTGAGGATTAGTTTAATTGATGCATGTAACATACTTAGAACAAGGCTTAGTATATAGTAAATGCTCTGTAAATGTCAGCTACTGTCATATTATTGGTAATGGATAAAGTAGTCCATATGTTAAATCGAAGGATGAGTGGGCTGTATCAGGGTTGTATTTTGAAGAGCTGTCACAGTGCAGGCCTGTTACTCCAGGGAGCTTTGCTGTCCACTGTTTAGTACATGAATTTTGGGGGAGAATCCCAGGGACGGGGGAGCCTGGTAGGCTGCCATCTGTGGGGTCGCACAGAATCGGACACAACTGAAGTGACTTAGCAGCAGCAGCTCTTTGAGCCTCCATTTCCTTGACTTTAAAATAGTGAGTTAGAGGCTGTATTCTTATATTTTAATTCAGTGACTCTCAAGGTGTGTTCTGGGACCCCTAGCAGGTTCCCAAGAACCTTTCGGGTGCCCCTCAGGTTAAAACTATTTTCATAATAGCACTAAGATGTTCCTTGCCCTTTTCACCCTCATACTCTTAAAAAAGTACAGTAGAGTTTTCCGGAGGCTACATGATCCATGTTATCACAGCAGTTTGAAAGCAGAAGCTGATCTGAGAGCCCCGCCGTCTCCTGTGAAGCCAGCATTAAAGAGTTTCCCACTCTCTTGCTTCACTTTTTCTTTCTTTTTCCCCCCCAGTATTCTGGCTGCACTTCATGGCGTAGAGGATACTCCCCTGACCAAGAGTTGAACCTGTACCTCCACAGTGAAAGTGCCAAGTCCTAACCACTAGGCCACCAGGGAACTCCATCTCACTTCACTTTTTAAAAAACATACAGGTTTTAAAATGTGTTTATGTTAACACATAATGGTTTTAAATTATTTTTAGATGAATAAAATTTAAGTTTTCTTAGTTTTAATTTGTAATAAGGCAAATATCTGTAGATATCATATACATAGACAAAAGCTTTTAGGGGTTTTTAGAGTGTAATCAGAGTCTTTAGAGTGTAAATGTTTAGAGTGTAGGTTAGAATCATCAGTCTAGTTTTTTTGGCTGGAAGAGAATTCTAGCCCTCCCATCTCTTGGAAAGGGGGAGTCCTTTGCACCTACCCTGCCTTTCAGCTTTCTCCTTTTCATGTCACCTTCTCTGCCTGCTCTATGCTCTTCATCTTCAGATATCCTGAAACCCTCTTCTTTCTTCAAAGCCACAGTCTTTCGTCTATCTCAGTATTATTTTCATTCACTGACTATGAACTCTTTCTTACCTTTATCTCTATTACTTGTTGGTTTCCTGACAATCTTAGTTTTCTTTTTCCTTTGTACCTGTTCTTCTATAATATCTCTTCTCTTTTCCTGTCATTTCTAACTCCCTCAAGTTATTTGTTTGACCTTTATAGTATCTCTTCCTCCCTGATTTGTTCTTTAACCTTCTAACACCCCTTCTTTCTCTTGTTCCTGATACTTATACTCAACTCTGTGTTTTTCAATCAATGAATTCATTTAACAAACATTGTTAAGCACAAACATTATATACCATTACATTTGCTTGTCCCTAGAGCTACGGAATTAAGAGAGGCATGATCCATGTTCTCACAGAGCTTATAGGGTACCCTGATGGTCATCTAGGCTAAAACTGGGGACAATTATAAGGTATTTGTCCAGGGTGCCACTCTACTCCCACTTAGGGTAGCCGTGATAGGATAGTGGAGATCATTGGTACTAGTGGCAACCATTTATTGCATGTCTACTATGTATTAAGTATTTTTCTTAAATTTTCTTGTTTAGTTCTCATAACAGCTCTGTGAGTTAGGTATTTAGCCCTATTGTGCAGATGGAAGAACTAAGAGTTATAGAGGATAAGTAACTTGGTTGTGGTCGTATGGCTAGAATTATCACTATGAAGAGTTCTTTTTCTGTTTAGTTATGTGAGCCAAGAAGGAGTGGTATCCTGGCCTGGAGGTGGCGACATAGTGGGAGCAGCTCCAGAGCCAGTTGTGGAAATAGAGCTTGTGAACTTAGAGATGACACGTCAGAGCAGATCTCCTGAGCTGGGCAATCCCGAGGGTTCTTATCCCAAGATCTTTGTTGCCCCAGAGGTTAGAACTCAGTGACAGGAGTGCCTGTCAGGGCAGAGAAGCGCCAACAGGAGCCCCCAGGGATGCTGCCTAATGTTGCTGAAGGGCTGCCTGAGGCTGCCTGGGTCGGGCAGGAGTGGCACAGGCCAGAAAACCTGCTAACCTGTCTATCCTTTCTTTGGCAGAGTGACGTCAGAATCAAGTTTGAGCACAACGGGGAGAGGCGGTAAGTCTGCCTTCCGATGAGTGGATGTGTCAGCTGAGCCCCATTTCTCAGAAAGCGTGCAGCTTGTGGGAGCCATCTCCCTGGAGTGATTCCTGTGGGGTCCCTGGCTGGGTAATGGGGTTGATGGGACAGAAAGGGGAATGTTGCATCCTTGGTTTGGCATATTGATTGAACCTTGTTTCTGGTCTTAAAGCTGCTGGTCTGGTCAACTGCTAATGTTTTACCCTTCTGCTCTTATTCTGCTGCTGTGAGGTCCACCATTGTGCTGGGGGAGGAAGTCAGGGCTCCAGCTCCACTGAGTCATAGCTTCCAGACATGCTGACCCTGTGCCAGCTGTGGGCATCAGAGGGAGAGGAGGCTTCTCCTGTGACGTGCTGCCATTCCTGTCCTGAAAGAGTGTCCCTGGTTTTGTCCACATCAGGGGTCATGTTGGGTGAATTGGTAGTTTCTTTAAAATGTCTCTAGGTCATGGGAAGCTGCATTAAGACCCTCAATTGTGAAAGATTTCGGCTCATTTGAGGACACAGAAAGAGAGAGTTCTCAGTCTACATTCGGCATCTTACCTTGGGGAAGTGAAAGTACTGTTACAAAACCCTTGTATCCTTTTCCCATTGTCAATATTAAGGTTTTTGTATGAGGTCGAGATAGAAGTTCTCAGTGGAGAAAAATATGACTTCACTTATTTCTCAAGTTATTTTAAGGAAAAATCTTTAAGAAAGCATATAGAACTCTGGTCAGGGGATATTTGGGACACTGTGTGTGCATGTGTGTAGCATGTATACACACAAGCGTGCTTTTCAATATCTGTTTCTTGCTCTTTGCCTTTCTGCCTCGTAGATAACTGCCCTGCCCTTTTTCCTTTACTATGAACATTTGGAGGGCAAAGAGCACACCTATGAGGATAAGATCCTCCTATTTTACGAGTCACCAGAGGACCTTGTATGCGTCCTGTCTCTTCAGTTGTGTCCAACTCTGTGTGACCCTATGGACTATAGCCTGCCAGACTCTTCTGTCCATGGGATTCTCCAGGCAAGAAGACTGGAGTGGGTTGCCATTTCCTTCTCCAGGGGATTTTCCCCACCCAGAGATCGAACCCACATCTATTTTGGCTCCTGCATTGCAAGCAGGTTCTTTACTGCTGAGCCACTGGGGAAGCCCCCAGAGGACTTTTAAGTGCCTTCAAACATTTTTGTCCTGAAAGTTCTCTGCTGCTGACATCTTTCAGCCCACTCTGAAATGAGCTCTGGAGCTCTGGAGATCTGTGGCTCTGCTTTCCCTTAAAAAGACACATTCAGAATCCTGCAGGTTGGTCAGAGGTGGAAACATTGTGCAAAGGGCCATCTGCAGAGCCAGGGCCTGCTGCTGCTAGGTACATTCTAGGGCTGTTCCAGGCTGGGAGGGAAGAAGGTTTTCTGAGCTCTGTCCCCAGCTGTTCATTCTAGGACCTGCCAGTAGCATGGAAGTTAAATTGCCACTTCATTGTTGCTGCTTTTCACACTTCTGACGACTAGATTTTGGAGGGATTGCCAAACTCAGAGCAGCCAAGAGTTTTCAGAAGTAGATATGAAATCAAAGGCTCGATTGTGTTGGAGCCTAATTACGCAGTTACGCTCTCCTGAATTCCTGTTCCCTAAGTGGTATATAGTTACAGTGAGCGGACTTACACTGAGAAAGTGTGTGTGTTTAGTTTCAGAGATGCTGCCAGATCGAAACCACAAATATTTAAGGTGGTCAGGCAGGAATGGCCTTTTGAAGCCCCGAGCAGCAGTATTCGTATCAAGATTTTGAGAACTGCATGCTCTTTTTATGGAGCTGTTTTCTGGAGCCATGGTGTTTCACTGTTAGTGTACTGTATGTGAAATTGAGGACTTTATAAAGTCTGTGCAGCGAAGCCACGTACAAGCTGCTCTGTGCCAGACAGCTCTGGTTTCATGTATTTCATATCTTAAAGATTTGGTTGAAAATGTTTCTGTGGACTTTCTTTACTTTTTACAGGACTAGGAACAGGATCTGTTTAAATGTTGTAGGCTCTTATAGACTTAGAATTTACAGAAAAGAGGAAAGAAAGAAGTAGTGACTTTCCCCTTTGTCATTGCCAGATATCCATTCTGGTGGGCTGAGTTTCCCTTTGCTTTGGATGGGTGGGCATCAGACTCTGAACTTTCCTCCCTCTTAGCCTCAGGAGGGCAGAAGAGGACTGAAGACTAAGATCTCCCTCCTCGGAAATTATATTGCTGAATGTATTAGTTTATATCCACCAGGAAATCCATCCATATTGTAATCCTTGTATTCCCTCCCCACCTCAAATCAACCATCCCCAGCATTAATCAGGTGCTGTCTTTAAAAAAGAGAGAGAGAAAGTTAAGTGCTACCTAGATAGGAGTTATCTAGATATGTGTGTTTGATGGATTCTTTTCAGAGAATACCTTTCTATTTATTCCTTGTAGTAAATCATATCCCCTTCATCAGGACCTGAGCCACAGTTCAAAAGGAGCCTGCCTTTTGAACTGGTGGGGATGGTTGTGCTGGGTGCTAGACCCGTCTTTGAAGTACTAGCCTGAAAACGTCAGTTATTTAAGGTGATGGTGGCAGCTTAGATCTTAATTAACCTGGGAGTCCAGGTTTCTTGACTTTGATTGGATTTTTGGACTGCTTTTAAATGGTTTTGGAAGTTTTAAATGGTTCATCACCAGGCCAAATGCAGGAAAATTTATCTCTGAGCCTGATTTTTTTCTGACTGTGTTAGGGACATCTGAGTGATCTGGTATTTTATTCAGAAAGGCAGACCCCTTTTGAACCGTTGCTGAGGGCCTGATGAAGGGGATATGGAATTAATTATTATGGAATTTAGTAATTCCTTAATTACAAAATAATTAATAGAAAGGTATTCTCTCGAAAGAATCCATCAAACACTCATATCTAGATAACCCATATCTAGGTAGCACTTACTTTTTCTCTCTCTCTTTTTTAAAGATAGCACCTGATTAATCCTTGGGATGGTTGATTTGAGGGGGGAAAATGTAAGGATTACAATATGGATGGATTTACTGGTGGACATAAATCAATATATTCAGCAATATAATTTTCAGAAATGAAAGTGGTAACAGATGAAGGAAAAGTTATAGAGAAATTATCTTCCTGAGATATTAGGCTTTGTGTGAAGGATTATACTAATAGCCTATCAACGTTGTTCAGTAGAACTTCCGCTCTAATAGAAATGTTCTGCAGAAATCCCTTGGTAGCTGAGGAAATTGGTTCCAGGGCCCTCTGTGGATATCAAACTCCTCAGATGCTCAAGTCTTTTAGATGAAATGGTGCAGTCTTGGCATATAACCTATGTACATCTTTGTGTATACTTTAAACCATCTCTAGATTACTTATAAACCTAAGACAGTGTAAATGCCACCATGTAAATAGTTGCCAGCATGGGGCATATTCAAGTTCTGCTTTTTTGGAACTTTCTGGAAATTTTTTTTTCCAGATATTTTTGATCTGCATGTGTAGACCTGGATATAAAAAGGGGTGACTTATAGCTGTGTTTTCCAGTATCTAGTGAGCACTTGAATGTGCTGATGGGACTGAAAGAGCTGATTTTAAATTTAATCAATTTAAATTTAAATAGCCACATGTGGCTAGTGGCTACTGTATTGAACAGCTAAGTTCTAGATATGACTTTCATGATGCCCACTGATTTCAGCCAGCCAGATTTCATGAAAATCCAATGGCTTACCTATCAAATTACCCATGACATTTTTCACAGAACTAGAACAAATAATCCTAAAATTCATTTGGAACCATAGAAGGCTAAATTGCCAAAGCAGTCTGAGGAAAAAGAAAGCAGGAGGCATAACCGTCTCAGACTTCAGACAAATTTAAAAGCTGCAGTCATCAGCAGTTTAAATTGTTGCTGTCAAATTTGTCTTCTTTCTTTTGACTTCTGTATTTTATATAATTTTATATAATGCTTAGGAAGACCTTCCCTACTCCATTTTTTAAATTCTACATTTTCTTATATACATGTACATATGTAGTATGCATATAAGTTTCTTTTTTATATTCTCTTCTGTTTATCTCTTTATTTTTGTTTTAAATAAGTTTTAAAGTATTGGGTTGGACCCCTATGATATGGTCACTTTTATATGTCAAACATTGTTGACTATCCCCAGTATCCCTAATACACTAAAACTTTTTATTTAAAAAATGTCAAATACACACAAAAGTAGAGAATGTGAAACTGAACCTCCAAGGATCTGTTACACAGCTTCAACATTATCAACATTTTGCCAACCTTATTTCATCTATTCCCACTTGTGAATTTTGTTGTGATGTGCAGTGACAAATAATTTTAAGACCTCTTTGAACACGTTCCTACTCTACCATGTGTTAATATTTATAGAAATTGTTCTTTGAACAGACCTAGTGAGTCTCTCTTGGAGATGGCAATGGCACCCCACTCCAGTACTCCTGCCTGGAAAATCCCATGGATGGAGGAGCCTGGTAGGCTGCAGTCCATGGGGTCGCTGAGGGTTGGACACAACTGAGCGACTTGACTTTCACTTTTCACTTTCATGCATTGGAGAAGGAAATGGCAACCCACTCCAGTGTTCTTGCCTGGAGAAACCCAGAGTCGGCAGAGCCTGGTGGGCTGCTGTCTATGGGGTCGCACAGAGTCTGACACAATTGAAGTGACTTAGCAGCAGTAGCAGTAGCAGTGAGTCTCTCTAGAAAAGTATCAATACTAACACTATTTACAGACACACATGTGTCACTGGTTAAGAAAACTAATCAGGCATATAACCAACTCAAGGGGAATTCCTGTGACTCGGTGGTGGGAAATGTCAATTCTTAGGATAATCAGCATTGAGATTCCTGTGGCATCTCAAAAATGAACAGTATAAAAGACCTTTTCAAGACCTGGATGTGAGTCATTTAGGAGTTAAGACTGTGTTTTCAGGACTGTGGTTCCAGTCTCCAGGTTTTCTTCCTAATAGGAATATTTGGAACATAGTTTTTAAATCCAGGTGTCCTGCCATGATACTGAAGTGTCATTGACTGAAAGATCTAAGCTGAAGTGGTAGAACATTGGTTGAGATTAAACATTGATTTAGCTGCCTGTGGGTACTCTTGGAAAACCTGAGAGATGCTTAGAGAAAGGGTGAAAAGATAAAGGCGATAAGAGAAGAAAAAAATACAGAAAAAGACAAGCTACATGAAAAAATGAACTCTTGAAAAAAAAGGAAAATATCACTCAGGAGTCATAACATCTAAACCTTGCATTTAAAATATGCAGTTAACCATGCTTCTGTTCTCTTTCAGAATTATAGCATTCAGCCGGCCTGTGAGATACGAAGATGTGGAGCACAAGGTGACGGCAGTGTTTGGGCAGCCCCTGGACCTACATTACATGAACAATGAGGTGCGAAAGGCAGATGGCGGGGGAATGGGGAGCACCTTGCCTACCTTTTCCTCTCTGCTTAACTGAGGATCTCCTAGTTTGTTCTTCTAATGTCATCTGCAGGTTTTCATTTCTGGAGCCTCTTTTGTTAATTCCAATAATTCTGGGATTTTTCTTTTTTACTGCGTGGAAGATTGCACAGCTATTTCCATTCCCTCTGCTCATTCTAGGCTGGTAGCTCTAATAGCTCCATGGTGAAGTCAGTTACGGGGATCAGGGTCAGAGCTTAGCATTGCCTTGTTATAGCAAAGGGTTCAGCAGGGCTGGGGATGTGGGGAAAACTGGTGGGTAGGACTGTCAACCTCTATTGACAGTCATAAATGTTGGATTCTTCACAGAGTTTAGCTGGTGTCAAACATTGTAGCTGGTGTCAAACATTATCACCTGATCTAATCATTTCTTCAAACGCTTAATCCTCCTAACCCCACCCAAATGGTCCTTATTTATGCATACTTTGAACATCACCCAGGAAGGAATTCTTTTGAATGTCAGTTACTTGGCTGCTTTCCCAGCTCCAAGGAAGGTACTAGAGGCTGTAGTCTGCTTAGGTTGATGCTTTGCATTAGTCTGAAAGGCAATGTATTTGTGCCCAGTAAAGAGCCTGCACTTTGAGGGGATTCCCTGGTGGTCTAGTGGTTAAGAATTCATCTGCCAATGCAGGGGACATGGCTTCGATCCTTGGTCTGTGAAGATCCCATGTGCTGCGGAGCGACTAAGCCTGTGCATCACCGCTACTGAGCCTGCAGTCTAGAGCCCACAAGCTGTAACTACTGAGCCCAAGTGCTGCAGCTGTGGAAGCCCGCATACCTGGAGCCTGTGCTCTACAGCAAGAGAAGCCCTTGCAATGAGAAGCCCACATGCTGCAACTAGAGAAAGCAATGAAGACCTGTTGCAGCCAAAACATAAATTAAAATCTTAAAAAAAAAAAAAGGATTGATTCATCCCTGAGTGGAAAATAAAGGCTTAAAAAAAAAAAAACCTTGCTCCTTGAGGGCACTAAGTTGAGGGGAATAGACAGGAAAGCTGGGAAACCTCGTGGCTCTTTGAGAGGTCTTTCCTGTGTAGTTTTATTTTAGTGGTTGAAAAGTTAAGAATTTCCTCCAAACTCTGGGGCTGAAATCTGTAGAAGTTGAGATTTGTTGGCTAAAAACTTTCTGGTCCTCTTTAAACAAAATGTACAGCCACAGTTGGGTACGCATTCTTGCTCAGTCACTTCAGTCGTGTCTGACTCTTTGTGATCCCATAGACTGTAGCCCACCAGGCTCCTCTGTCCATGGAATTCTCCAGGCTAGAGTGGGTTGTTATGCCCTCCTGCAGGGAATCTTCCTGACTCAGGGATTGAACCCGAGTCTTCTGCGTCTCCTGCACTGCAGGCAAATTCTTTACCACTGGGCCACTGGGGAAGCTCCCCAGTTGGGTAAATGCTGCCATATAGCTAACAAAAATAAGACCGTATGGGCTTTTGCTTTTTGGATAAATTTTAGAAATACAACAAATTTAGAAAATCAATAACACTATGGTTAATAAATAAAACAGATGTAAGCATTTCAAAGTATGTAAACTAACTTAAATACAGGATATCAGAACCTCCAAAATATAAGTGAAAAATCCATAGAACAGTTCAAGCATCCATGACTGTATGAGAAAGTGAGGCTGTAATCAGCTAGCCAGTCAGCATTCAAGAAGGTGTTCTTTAGTTAGGAAAGATTTTTCTGGATGATTTAGTACTACTTGTTTCTCTTTCTGTTAATATTTCCATTAAGAATTCCATATGTCCCCAAATCCATTTTCAAACTCTTTTGCCAAGGAAGTGACTGCCCAGAATGTTGGGCATTCTTTTATTCAAATGTTTATGCAGATATTGATTCTAAACCAAATATATATATTTTTTAAGAGTCAGTGAAGACTGAAGTATTGAGCATTTATTTTTCATCATGTATTTTACTGTTGTTTTTGTTTTTTGACTTCATTTCCCAGACCGGGGATTGAAACCAGGCCATGTCAGTGAAAGCCCAGAATCCTAACCACTATGCCACCAGGGAACTCCCATAATTGTTATTGTATTAAATCATACATGTTTTTCTGTACTCTGCTAATGTCAGCGACTAAGAGTTGACTAATATATATCTTATTAATTTCAACTCTCTCAATCTATTTTTCTTTGCCCTCTAAATGATGCCTTGTCAGGACTTGTGAACCACAAATGAAAAATCTTTGATTTTATTTATGTTTATATTTTTGTTAAAATAGCTTTTTTGAGATATAATTCCCCTACCATATCACTTACCCTTTTATTTTTAAATTTATGTTTTTAAACTGTACAATTTAGTGATTTTTAGTATATTCAGAGTTGTGTTAACTATCAGTACTGGATTCCAGAACCTGTTTATCACCCCAAAGAGAAACCCTGTACTCATTAGTAGTCACTTCCCATTCCCCCTCCACTGCCTAGCCCCGGGCAACCACTTATTTACTTTACATCTCTCTGGATTTGCCTATTCTGAACATTTTATATATATGGAATGACACAGTATGTGGCCTTTGGTATTTGGCTTCTTTTACTGAGCATGCATTCAAGGCTCATCTATATTGTAGCATGTATCGGACTTCATTCCTTTTTATGGATAAATAATATTCCATGATACGGGTATACCACATTTTGTGTATCACTTCATTCACCTCTTGATGTTTTTCCACTTTTGGCTATTATAAATAAGGCTGCTGTGAACATTTGTGTACCAGTTTTATATGAACAGATGTTTTTAATCCTCTAAAATATACCTAAGAAGAGAATTGTGGGTCTTGTAGAAACTGTATCTGACTTTTTAAGGAATTGCCCAATTTTCTCATATTGGCTGGTACCACTTTACGTTCCTATTAGCAATATATGAGGGTTGCAATTTCTTCACATTTTCACCAGTACTTGTGATTCTTTTTTTTTTTTTCTTTTTAAAAAAAATTATAGCCTTCCTAGTAGGTATGAAGTGATATTTTATTATGGTTTTAATTTTCATTTCCTTAATGACTAATGATATTGAGTATCTTTTCATGTACTTATTAGCCATTTATTGATTTTTCTTTGGACAAATATTCAAATCCTTTGCCCATTTAAAAAACTGGATTGCTTGTCCTTTTATTGTTGAGTTGTAAGAGTTCTTCATATACTCTGGATACTAGATCCTTATCATACATTTGCAAAATTGTAGCTTTTTTTTTAAGTTAAAACATGCTCCAGTAATTTCTTTTATCTTCGCATATCTCCACCCAACACTAGCCCTTATTTATCCTTACTTTATTTGTTACTCAGAAATGAATTCTTTAATGTGATATGATCTGTAGAATTTCATCCCATTCCATGGGTTGTTTTGAGATTTTATTTTAAATATTGTTTTTTACTATTTGTTATTTCCTGGCCTAGGATTTAGAGTTCTCATTTCCTTGTATTGTAAATTGGGAACCACAGAAAGTAATTGGATTTTTGCTTGTGTTTGCCACAGATGTGTAAGATCTGACATTCGTTAGGTCTTAAGGCATAGCATACTTCTGCATCTTTTAATACTAAGTACTCATAATATTTCAGAAAACTAAGATCATTGCATCTGGTCCCATCGTTTTGTGGCAAATAGATGGGGAAACAGTGGCTGACTTTATTTTTGGGGACTCCAAAATCACTGTAGATGGTGACTGCAACCATGATATTAAAAAGACGCTTACTCCTTGGAAGGAAAGTTATAACCGACCTAGACAGCATATTAAAAAGCAGAGACGTTACTTTGTCAACAAAGGTCTATCTAGTCAAGGCTATGGTTTTTCCAGTAGTCATGTATGGATGTCAGAGTTGGACTATAAAGAAAGCTGAGCGCTGAAAAATTGATGCTTTTGAACTGTGGTGTTGGAGAAGACTCTTGAGAGTCCCTTGGACTGCAAGGAGATCCAACCAGTCCATCCTAAAGGAGATCAGTCTTGGGTGTTCATTGGAAGGACTGATGTTGAAGCTGAAACTCCAATACTTTGGCCACCTGATATGAAGAGCTAACTCACTGGAAAAGACCCTGATGCTGGGAAAGATTGAGGGCAGGAGGAAAAGGGGACGACAGACAATGAGATGGTTGGATGGCATCACCGACTCATGGACATGGGTTTGGGTAGACTCCCACAGTTGGTGATGGATAGGAAGGCTTGGCGTGCTGTGGTTCATGGGGTCACAAAGAGTTGGACACGACTGAGTGACAGAACTGAACTCAATATCTTCTGCTTTTTGTAGCAAGACTTATCTATATCCTTGAGAATCTTCTCTTTAATACTTAAGTGGAATGAAAACAGAGGAAGTCATTTTTGGTTCTAGTCATGGATTTTGTTTTTAACCTTTAAACATTAAGATATTAAACCCTTCTATGTGGTCTATTTATGTTCTTATTTGAGTAATGTTTTCATTCTCAACCCTCCCTCTCTTCCTCCTCCTCTGCCTTTTCTGCTTATTTTGTTAATATCAGCACAGAGTAGGGTGGGACATGCTTCTACTGCTCAAGTTGGGAAGAAATATGGGGGCTAAAACTGTTTGGGACTTGATGCTTTGGAGTAAAGAGTATTTTGAGAGAGGAAGCTCTTCTCAGAAAATATCTTGAAATAAAGTACTAATGTGCTACAGCATGGATGAACTCAAAAACACTAAACAAAATGAAAGAAGTTGGATGCAAAAGACTATGAATTGAATCGAATATATACGAATTGTGTGATTTCATTTATATGAAATGTCCAGGAAATGCAAACCTCTAGAGACAGAAAGTAGATTAGTGGTTGCCTGGGGTGAGAGGTAGAAAAGAGGAGTGACTGAATGGGCACAAGAGATCTTTTTAAAGCAGTGAAAATGTTTTAAAATTGAATTATGTGATGGTTGCACAACTCTGTCATTTTCCTAAAACTTATTGTACCCTTAATGCAGAAAAAAAAGAAAATATCTCTATGTCTTCAGTTAGGTCTTTGAGGACTCCAGAGTATGCATTGAGATTGTTTTTCTCCAAATTTATTTTTAGTGTTTATTTTGCTTATTTTTGCAGATTGAAGACATATTTTATATGATTTCCTTTTTCTGTGTCCTGTGTCACAGCTCTCCATCCTGCTGAAGAATCAAGATGATCTTGACAAAGCAATTGACATTTTGGATAGAAGCTCAAGCATGAAAAGTCTTAGAATATTGTTGCTGTCCCAGGACAGAAACCATGTAAGTAGCCCCTACCCTGGACGGACAGCTGAAGACACAGCTTGCTGTCCTTCAGGAGTGCACATTCTTCCTTGACAGAGTTTTGTGTTCCTTTGTCACTGCTAAAGTGAGAACATAAGTGTGGTCTAGCCCACTGGGTCAGCAGCCAGCTAGCCTTCTGCATTTGGTTTTACTGCAAAGCCAGATCATCAGTGTTAAAGCTGAAGCTGCAGGTTACTTGGCCTGTGGTATGGGAGGAAGGAAAGCATTTTATGATAAAGGAAAGGATTCTTTTTCTCTATAGTTATGTATTTTTTAAATTTTAAACTAGATTTGGACCCCAGCAAGAGAGATTTGCTTAGCGTGGGGGTGCTGATTAGCAAAGACTGTCAAGGATTTGAGACTGTCATGCTTTGTGAACCCAACTCCTACAACTCCTTGGCAACTGTGACTTTCCCTTGGGACACATGTAGAAAACACACTTTTCCCTACTGTTCATTGGGGAAAAAGCCATAGACTAAAGGGCCTCTAGTAAGTTAGCATCTGCTGCCTTACCAAATGGCAGCAATCTGAGGGACCTTCAGAACTTGGGGGATTTTTCCTTACAGTTTGCTTTCGTAAAGAATCCCCAAGGGCCTACGTTTCACAAGAATGCTTGTAATCTGTGTCTGTTTTCTGTCTGATTCCTCTACCAGTTTTCTTCACATACACGTCCCTGAAGTTTTCTTTGGTGTTCTTTCCTTTCCGTATGCTTGAAAACAGCCAACTGTGGACAGCTAGTGTTGCTGCCTGAGAACCGTGGATGCCCTATACCAGACAGAATTTAGAGGGACTGGTGCTTTATTTTTAAAGAGACTTTAGAATGTCTGTTAATTAGGGAAAGACACAGAAGAATGTAGTTAGGAAGCCTTAGAATAAAGATGTTTTCTAATACTACAGAAGTGTCCTTGTACACAAGACTGGTTTTCTCTTTCCCAGTGTCTTTTTTTTTTTCTGGATGTGTTTTGGGAAGTATTCTGAAGTGAAATGTAAACTTTATTCCTTCATTTCTCTGTCCCAGTTCCTTCCCTTCTCCTTGAAGTCCTTCCTCATTGCCCATCTTGTAAGATCTAAATGTAGCCTCACACCCAAGGTTTTTCACTAACTATCCTTCAGCTCCCCAGTCTCATCTTTCCAAGTTCTAATTAAGCATACTTCTCTTCTTCTGCAATTCTTTCTTCCTTTTTGCCAGACCATGGTTGTCAGCCTTTTTTTAGGTTCTAGCTTGATTTACCTGCTACAGTTTGGTCAGTATTTTTGACTGAGGCCATATTGATTATTCCCCTTTCCTTTAGTCTTTGGATATAATTTGCACACTAGTTTATAGGTTGCTTAGTAATTGCCCTAAAGTTGTTGTGTATTTGTAAATTTTATCCCCAAAGATTGTAAGGTCCTTGAGAACTATAGCTGCATCTTATTGTTCTGGAACCCATCTTCCTAAGAGAGCAACAGTGACTACTTGAAATGTTAGCAAGAGTCAAGTAGAGACCATCTTTAGCAAAACTCTTCTTTACAGAAGACGCTGGAATTGAAATTTAATGACGTGATGGTTTAACTGGGAGCCAGCAACCCTGATGGTGATCCCTCCATTCCACTGATGAGAAACTTCAGACAACTGATTCTATACATTTGCCTCCGCATCCATCTAAGGGTGCACTCAGCTGCAGGTGCTGCTACAGCACCCAGAGCCATATGAAAGGGGACCATCTGATCTCTGATACTCGTGGCATTACATTAGATGTTGCATGAAATAAATGCCATATTGATGCCTCTCTTTCTAAGGATGTATATTTAAAAAATTATAAAGTCAGTGCAACTTGCTGTAAAGTTAAAATAATAAAAAAGGATTGTCTTACACAATTCTAGCACCAAAACATTGATTTTTGCATATGTTTCTCTTTAGCTATATGTATACACACTTTTAAGTGTTGTCATGGTGTTTATGCAGTTTTCTAATTTAATTTTTCACATTGTCATGTACATTTTTCTGTTAATATACAGTCTTCATGATTATAATTTATAAGAATGCAGAAGTCCCTTGAGTGGATAGACCATAATTTTATTCAGTAACCAGTTTTGCTACTGTTAGAATGCTTAAGCTGCTCCTATTTTTTTGCATTTATAAAGATTTACATTTAAGACTAACAGTATTGGTGGTGATGAAATCTTTCCTTGGGGACTTCCTCAACTAGACTTCAGGCTTCTTTGTAAACAGAGGTATCATGATCCAAAATTGCTATGTGCTCAGGTGTCGGAGAAGGCAGTGGCACCCCACTCTAGTACTCTTGCCTGGAAAATCCCATGGATGGAGGAGCCTGGTAGGCTGCAGTCCATGTCACTAAGAGTCTGACACGACTGAGCGACTTCACTTTCCCTTTTCACTTTCATGCATTGGAGAAGGAAAAGGTAGCCCACTCCAGTGTTCTTGCCTGGAGAATCCCAGGGACGGTGGAGCCTGGTGGGCTGCCATCTATGGGGCTGCAGAGTCAGATACGATTGGAGCGACTTAGTGGCAGCAGCAGCAGCAGGTGTCCTACCTTTAGAAGAGTGCTTCTCTGTTTGTGATGAAATCTCACTTTTGTTCTTCTAGTTTCCAATCTGTCATAGACCAGTTCTTTTTAAAAAACAGAAAAACCGAAAAGTGGACAAATTAACTAGAGACATAACAAAACACAAGCCCACAGTTTTTATTGTTAGATTCAATAGGCATAAGTCACTCTGCCAAATTGTTACCAAATTGTTAATTAGCAAGTTACTCTTAATTTCAGTACTTAAATTGTAGAGGACTGGTTCACCACAGGTTGGAGCCGGGCACCAGCCCATAGATCACACTCTACATACACTTCTTCAGGACACCACCTCACCCTGGTCTTCATCCCCTCTTGATGATCACTGTCAGCTACTTTGTTCTCGATAGTTTCCTTCAATTTTATCAGCCTATCACCTCATTAACCTTTTGTTACCATCTGAACATCTGGTCCCATCAGTACATGGGAAATAGATGGGGAAACAGTGGAAACAGTGGCTGACTTTATTTTTTTGGGCTCCAAAATCACTGCAGATGGTGACGGCAGCCATGAAATTAAAATGCACTTACTCCTTGGAAGGAAAGTTATGACCAACCTAGATAGCATATTGAAAAGCAAAGACATTAGTTTGCCGACAAAGGTCCTTGTAGTCAAGGCTATGATTTTTCCAGTGGTCATGTATGGATGTGAGAGTTGGACTGTGAAGAAAGCTGAGTGCTGAAGAATTGATGCTTTTGAATTGTGATGTTGGAGAAGACTCTTGAGGGTCCCTTGGACTGCAAGGAGATCCAACCAGTCCATTCTAAAGGAGATCAGCCCTAAGCGTTCTTTGGAAGGAATGATGCTAAAGCTGAAACTCCAGTACTCTGGCCACCTCATGTGAAGAGTTGACTCATTGGAGAAGACTCTGATTCTGGGAAGGATTGGGGGCAGGAGGAGAAGGGGACAACAGAGGTTGAGACGGCTGGATGGCATCACCGACTCGATGGATGTGAGTCTGAGTGAACTCCGGGAGATGGTGATGGACAGGGAGGCCTGGCATGCTGCAGCTCATGGGGTCACAAAGAGTCAGACACGACTGAGCGACTGAACTGAACCTTTACTTCCTTTCTCATTCTTGTTTTTAAATGTACTATCTCTTCTCTATGGATTCCTTTTTTATTGCTCTTTCTATGACANCTGATTCTATACATTTGCCTCCGCATCCATCTAAGGGTGCACTCAGCTGCAGGTGCTGCTACAGCACCCAGAGCCATATGAAAGGGGACCATCTGATCTCTGATACTCGTGGCATTACATTAGATGTTGCATGAAATAAATGCCATATTGATGCCTCTCTTTCTAAGGATGTATATTTAAAAAATTATAAAGTCAGTGCAACTTGCTGTAAAGTTAAAATAATAAAAAAGGATTGTCTTACACAATTCTAGCACCAAAACATTGATTTTTGCATATGTTTCTCTTTAGCTATATGTATACACACTTTTAAGTGTTGTCATGGTGTTTATGCAGTTTTCTAATTTAATTTTTCACATTGTCATGTACATTTTTCTGTTAATATACAGTCTTCATGATTATAATTTATAAGAATGCAGAAGTCCCTTGAGTGGATAGACCATAATTTTATTCAGTAACCAGTTTTGCTACTGTTAGAATGCTTAAGCTGCTCCTATTTTTTTGCATTTATAAAGATTTACATTTAAGACTAACAGTATTGGTGGTGATGAAATCTTTCCTTGGGGACTTCCTCAACTAGACTTCAGGCTTCTTTGTAAACAGAGGTATCATGATCCAAAATTGCTATGTGCTCAGGTGTCGGAGAAGGCAGTGGCACCCCACTCTAGTACTCTTGCCTGGAAAATCCCATGGATGGAGGAGCCTGGTAGGCTGCAGTCCATGTCACTAAGAGTCTGACACGACTGAGCGACTTCACTTTCCCTTTTCACTTTCATGCATTGGAGAAGGAAAAGGTAGCCCACTCCAGTGTTCTTGCCTGGAGAATCCCAGGGACGGTGGAGCCTGGTGGGCTGCCATCTATGGGGCTGCAGAGTCAGATACGATTGGAGCGACTTAGTGGCAGCAGCAGCAGCAGGTGTCCTACCTTTAGAAGAGTGCTTCTCTGTTTGTGATGAAATCTCACTTTTGTTCTTCTAGTTTCCAATCTGTCATAGACCAGTTCTTTTTAAAAAACAGAAAAACCGAAAAGTGGACAAATTAACTAGAGACATAACAAAACACAAGCCCACAGTTTTTATTGTTAGATTCAATAGGCATAAGTCACTCTGCCAAATTGTTACCAAATTGTTAATTAGCAAGTTACTCTTAATTTCAGTACTTAAATTGTAGAGGACTGGTTCACCACAGGTTGGAGCCGGGCACCAGCCCATAGATCACACTCTACATACACTTCTTCAGGACACCACCTCACCCTGGTCTTCATCCCCTCTTGATGATCACTGTCAGCTACTTTGTTCTCGATAGTTTCCTTCAATTTTATCAGCCTATCACCTCATTAACCTTTTGTTACCATCTGAACATCTGGTCCCATCAGTACATGGGAAATAGATGGGGAAACAGTGGAAACAGTGGCTGACTTTATTTTTTTGGGCTCCAAAATCACTGCAGATGGTGACGGCAGCCATGAAATTAAAATGCACTTACTCCTTGGAAGGAAAGTTATGACCAACCTAGATAGCATATTGAAAAGCAAAGACATTAGTTTGCCGACAAAGGTCCTTGTAGTCAAGGCTATGATTTTTCCAGTGGTCATGTATGGATGTGAGAGTTGGACTGTGAAGAAAGCTGAGTGCTGAAGAATTGATGCTTTTGAATTGTGATGTTGGAGAAGACTCTTGAGGGTCCCTTGGACTGCAAGGAGATCCAACCAGTCCATTCTAAAGGAGATCAGCCCTAAGCGTTCTTTGGAAGGAATGATGCTAAAGCTGAAACTCCAGTACTCTGGCCACCTCATGTGAAGAGTTGACTCATTGGAGAAGACTCTGATTCTGGGAAGGATTGGGGGCAGGAGGAGAAGGGGACAACAGAGGTTGAGACGGCTGGATGGCATCACCGACTCGATGGATGTGAGTCTGAGTGAACTCCGGGAGATGGTGATGGACAGGGAGGCCTGGCATGCTGCAGCTCATGGGGTCACAAAGAGTCAGACACGACTGAGCGACTGAACTGAACCTTTACTTCCTTTCTCATTCTTGTTTTTAAATGTACTATCTCTTCTCTATGG
Organism: Neotragus pygmaeus; assembly: GCA_006410875.1. NCBI lineage: Eukaryota > Metazoa > Chordata > Mammalia > Artiodactyla > Bovidae > Neotragus > Neotragus pygmaeus. The sequence continues at coordinate 1,103,702 of SJYV01033058.1, forward strand.
ATTCCTTTTTTATTGCTCTTTCTATGACAGATTTTAGTCTTTCTTGTGTCTTCATCCCTCAGCAAGGTGGATAGTCATACTCCTCCCATCTTATCTGGCCAAAGCCATGTCTTAGACTTTAGTATTGTTTTCACTTGAGAACACTTGGATTTTGGTCTGAGGAACCTTTCTCTAGCCTTGATTTTACTGCCATTTTAAGATACTTCACCACCTCCTTCAGTAGTTCTCACTGCCCTAGACCTCTGCCTTAGGCCATCAACTCTCAGCTGTGTGCTGTTACAGACTGCTTTCCTAAGCGTGTGTTCATCTAACTCTTGATTTATCCTTCTAAAGCTCTTGACCTTCTTATAACTTTCCAGATTTTCCACCATTATAATCTCAAACTCAACATTATCTTGTCACTTATACATATTATAAAAACTAAATATCCAGGATAACCTAAATGATAATTCTTTTTATTTTTCTAAGAATATTGGGTCAAGTGCAGGAAGTTGGAACAAAACTTGGTGGGCAGAATATTTTTAGTCTGGCCCTGTTTAAAAATAATTACACGTTTGGGAATTCCCTGGCAGTCTTTTGGTTGGGACTCCATGCTTTTACTGGTGAGGTTGAGAGTTCAGTTGCTGGTCATAGAACCAAGATTCCACAAGGCAGTAGCATGGCTAACAAATAAATAAAAATTATTACATTTTACGTGTCTAGGGTACTTTCTTTTCTCATTTGATTTTTGTGACTTTGAGGGATCCTGGTTATTGCTAATCTATACCTAGGGAAACTGAAGCCTAGAGTGATTTGCCCTGGGTGAAGCAGGTAATAGTGACAGAGTTGGTCTCGAGCCCAGATGTTCTAACTGCAGTCCAGTACATATGAGACACCATCCAGGAAAAGGATCTTAGAATTATTATAAGATCCTTTATTATTTGGATTATTATAGTAGTCTTTGGAAATTATTGTAGTTCTGGAAAACCTCACCCAGGTTCTCCCACAGTTCATTAGAAGCAGAACAGGAAATGTAATGTTGCCCATGAGGAAAACCTGTGATATGTGTCACTCTCTCCCCCTTTGCTTCCTTTCTCAACTTAGAAGGGAACTGAGCTAAGAAAGGTCCAAGACAAGACAAATTTTTACGAAGTCGGGATCAGTTTTTTACGTGAACAGCCTAAAATGCCTGGAACTCTTTAGTCAGGAAAGGGACCTGAAGCATGCATTCCTTTAGGCAAAGTCTGTGTAGCATTGAAGAGTGGGGACAATAAAAGCACAGATCTGTTCACCTCATCTCAGTTTGAATGAACCCCTTGAGTATGAGGATTACCAGAGAACAAAAAGGAAATAAGAATTTGTGTAAGAAACATAAACATGTCATCCTTTATTCAAGTTGTATAGCTTCAAAGCAGATTTTTTTCAGACTTTTAATAAACTCATGTGTGTTAAAAGCTGTGAATTTATTGAATAATCTGGATGCTCCCACAGTGATCATAACTATCATGGTCTTCCATGCAAATGTCTCTTGGTGCCACCATTGAAACAGAGGGCCACTGAGATCCAGAGAGCCACTTCTCAGCTCACGTTCCATGAACCAAACTAAACCAAGCACATGGTTACCCCCTTTTTCCCCCCTGCATCACTGAGTTCAACTGCTCCTTTTGTCTGATACACCAAATCTTTTATCAAGATAATTCGTGGGTCAACTTTTATAATCTTTTTTTTTTAACTGATCTCCTGGTTTCCAGTGACTGCAGTCTTTGTGCACATGGCTCCCTGGTGACACTTCATGTTGTTTGTGTCGGCCAGAGCACACTGCTACCCACAGTCTTTCAGTGAGGTTTTCACAAAATGGTTGTGTGCCTTCTATTTGCTGTCTCTAGAATGTTCTGCCAGCTACACACTTTGCACCCATTGGAACTTCTTTCACTCTCTGCAGGCACTTTTATTTTTTCCTAGTCCCACCTTCCTCCCTCTCTTTCCCACTTCTAGGTCTTGTTCCAGGTTCCTTGAATCCTTGCATCATCCTCATTTTTGTTTACCGTGTCATTCTCTTGTCATTCCTAAAATCAGGATTTTCCGAACTTGATCGAATATTACCAACACTTGGGGGAGATTTTAAAAATACCAGTCCTTGGGCCTTACCCCCAGAGAGTCTGCTGTAGTTGGTCTGAGGTGTTAAAAACCCCACAGGCAGTTCTGCTGGGTAGATGGGGCTGAGAACCACTGCTTTAAACCAAATATGACTCACCTCCCAGGACCTCACTGCTCTGAGTGTGGTCCAGGTACCACCTCATCAACATCCCCTGAAAGCTGGTTAGAAATGCAGATCCTCAGTCTCACCCCAGACCTCCTGAATCAGAATCTTGCATTTGAACAAGGTCCCAGGCGGTTTGTGTGCACGTGGCAATGTGAGAAGCCCTGCTCGGAAACCTTCGCTGATTCCCTTCATCTGTTTTCCAACTTGGTGCCGCAGTCAGCCTTTCCTCTTAGAAACCTATGTTTGTGCCAGCTATTGAACCTCATTTCCTGTCTCAGCTTTTAGATTTGAAAATTGAGAGATTAGAATTTAATATTCTTCAGTAATTTCAAATTGTGTTGTCAAGATGTATGGAGTTCCCACTCCATGTCAGGCCCTGTGTCCCAGCAGGTGTCCTTGAGGTGCTCTGCACAGCTCTTCTCTTTCTGACTGCAGGGCTGTAGCCTTTCTGTGCCCCTTACTGACCTGCTTCCCCAGCGTGTGGCTTTGATTGTTTTTTCCTTTCTGACCTTTGGCGGAGAGCTATTGCACATCGGAGGCTTCAGCAAGAACACTCACTTCCCCTTGGTTCTGACTTCCCGTTAGAGCAGGACAGTGTGTCAGGACAGCCAGCATGTGATCAGGTCTGGCGCGGGGAGACCAGAGGAGGCTGCTTGGCAGCTGGACCCTACCCCTGAGTGTGTGCGGGAAGCCTTTTTCCTGGAGGGCAGGATAGTTTGTTTTGGTCACACTTTTTTTTTTTTTTTCCTTATGGGAGGTGTGTGAGAGAGAGAGAAAGAGAGAGAAAAAGAGAAACAAGTAGAAATTTTGACCCAAGTTATTTATAAATTCTGAGCTCCCACTCTCCATAGCACTCTACTTATGAGCACAGCCTGACATCACTTGTTCCCCTTCAGGCTTCAGTTGTAAACTTTCTCATGCCAGGCCCCCTTTTATTGCTTTGTTTTCTCTCTAGGGCTCACCTCGTGGCCCATCTGAGTCAGTGCAAAGTTGGGTGGATGTAGCAAGGCTGCTGACCCTGTCCTGAAGTCCTTGACCTCTGGCAGCATGGTACCTGTGATAGTCTTTCTGAGATGAACACAGTCCCAAGATGGTTCACACGTAAACTCCAGGAACATGAAGTAGCCAAGCTCGTTGTACCCTAATTTTCAGGGATCAATGATGGTGGGGGAAGAAGAAGCATATCACATTATGTTTACAATGTTTTATCAACCATAGTTTTTGATGCAGAGGTGGCTATCATTTTCCACGGTGAGCCCCCACACAACAGGTGATCTCACTGCTGAGATAATCTGCTTTTCCTGCTATTCTCCCCAACCCTTCAGAGAGTTTTGTGAGAGGATATTTACAGCTTTTTTCTGTTTGGCACGTTACTACAGGAATGCCTGGTGTTCCTGTGTGTCTGGGTCATCACCTATTACATTGGAGCACTGGGTATCAGTGCTCTCTATCAATGAAACTGTAAAATGACATTGAGCAAATAGTGATGGGCCAAATCTGATTGAGGAGTGAGGTTTTGGGGAAAGCTGAGAAGCTCATGCACTGAAAGCATGAAGGTGGCTGAGAGCATGGTGAGTTCCAGGGAGGGGCGAGGGGACATTTCTCAGCCTGCCTCCTTAGTGAGCTGCCTTTTTCCTCTTACCTTGCAGACCAGTTCCTCTCCCCACTCCGGGGTCACCAGGCAAGTGCGAATCAAAGCTTCCCAGTCTGCGGGAGATGTAAATACCATCTACCAGCCCCCTGAGTCCAGGAGCAGGCACCTCTCTGTCAGTGAGTATCTCATCCCTTTTTTTCCTCTTATCTATCTGCCTGTTTTGTTTTTTTTTAATTCTTTTTAAAAAAATTATTAATTAGAAAACAGTCATCAAACATTATTGACTGCTACGCTGTCTGGAATAATCTTCCATGCCTTTCTTTGGGGAAGAGAAATAGGGATATGATTGGGATGGAGTCCTGACCTTTATGCTGTCTTGCTGTGGTGGGGTAATCAGGTCCTTTTCAACAGCCCCGAAAAAATGATCTCAAACATCTGTTTGAGGACCTTCAGTGGCAGTGGACCCTCACTTCTGACCATACTTTCCCCAAAAGACTAGGGACTTGTGGAGGTAGAAGTCAGGTCCAAGTTTGAGTTTTGATATCAAGCCTCTTATGGTTCCAGGAGTTCTGATACTTCATGGAAGATGCAGACCAACAAAACTTCTGGAGCGTCTTAAGTTGTCTGGGAGGACAGGAGACTACTGACGTAATATGTACAGTTGGCTCATTAGTAAGAAAGATATGTAGCTGCTGCCAGGCCTTCCTGGGAAAGAAATCTAAATCAGGTCTTTGCATTGCACCAGGCAGTCCAGTTTTGCTCTGGATCCTTTTTTCCGCATTTGAGGAGAAAGCTCTTTTTTTGAATTGTGCAATTTGCTTCAAGGGGGAAGTCCGGCCTTGTCAGCATTTGCATTGAGGTTGCTGCCCTAATGTTGCTGGAACCCCTGCTGCTGTCCATACAGGTTCTCTCTGGGCGGGTAGAGTTGCATCAAACTGAACTGCGCTCTGGAGATCTGGAACAGAGCTGGCAGCAGGGCGGGACAGGGTGGGGGGCTGCATTCTGAGCATCAGTCCTGTCATGGAGCTTATGTGGGAATGAGAAGCCTCCCCAGGGAGCAGCAGAAAGACTGTGCTGCTGAGGCACTGACTGTGCCTCACTGAGTAATTTTTGGAGCCCAAGCAAGCTCTGGTAGTAAGTGTTGCCAAGCTGGAAGTCCATATATACATTTCATATTTCCATAGCCTTGTGGATGACTGGTGTACTTACAGTAAGCTGGTTGAGGGGAGAGCCAGTACCCCAGCAGGGAGACCTTATCCAGAGCATCTCTGGCCCTACAATCCAGGTGTCCAGGAACCTGCATATCTCTGCTAATTTGGCCTCTGTTCTAGAGCCCTTGTAGACACCAAGGGGCTGGAGGGGGGCAGCACTGCTCCTTTGTGGAGGAAGCAGTGAGTACTGACGCTGGGCAGTGATCTGGCCTCCTGCTCCTAAGCAAGTGCCTGTGACGTGTGTGCAGGTGGGGGCTAAATGGTTGGCCATTGTCGTAGGGGCCCAATTTGGAATTTCCTTGTCTGAGAGTGCTGAGGAGTAAAATTTCTACAAATGAGTTCCTGTCTATATAAAGAATGGGCAATACAGCCTCCCAGCATGCAGAGATCCTGGGTTCCTCCCTTCAGCCAGCATTATATCCCAGGCTCTAGGCTGGTGTGGGGCTTATAGTGGAGGTACCTGGAAGGCCGAGGGTGGTATGGGGACACAGAGGAGGGAGAACCAGCTCCGCCCAGGACTTCGCTTTCACAAGAGAGGGAACATTAGCGATGACAAATGAGGGGAAGATTTACTGAGCGTGAAATGTAGACAGATATTCCGGGCACAGAAAGAGGCATCTGCCAGGCACGATCACCAAGAAGATGGTGACTTCTGAGAACACCAGGTGGTTTTGGATTATGAGAGAGACTTGTAAAGCTGGGATGTGGCAGAGGCTATGTCTGACTAGAATGACCTGGGAGGTACATCCAATGTGAGCTGGAATTTTAGAGGTTATGGAGGATTTCCATAGGCCAGGATGAGGGGAGAGGTCATTTCAGTGATCTGCTGGTGGAGATCCCATGTACCCTTCTGACTGGACTGATGTATTTGAAGGAGAAATAGAGAAGGATAAGAAAGGATGTCTGCCATGACAAAGGAGCCTCAACTGCACGTGGACTCGCTCTGTGGGTGGTGGGCAGCCGCTGGGAGTGTTCACCCCTGGTACCCACGCCTGTTCTAACGCTTATCACATTATCTTACGGTATCTCTCTCCCTGTCAAACAGCATTTTTACTCATTTGTTCATTTAGGAAATAATTACCTAGAGTATCTGCTATGTGCCAGAGTCATGGAAATCAAAAACACAGTTCCTGTCCCTGTGGCCCTTATATACCTGTAGGAGGTCAGATCTCACTTGTTGTGACGTGATTCATCTCTAATTATAGGCTGTGACCAAAAGGTGTGTGGTGGTGTTAGCACATAACTGAAGAATATAACCTGATTTTAGGGCCAGTGAAGCCTTAGGCTGTGACCTAGAGCATGAATGGGAGTTATTCAAAAGGACAGGGAGGAGAGTTCCTGGCTTCACTTGCAGAGGCCTCACAAAAAGGGGAGTGCCCTGTGTTTCAGAAACAGAAGGAAGCCCTGAGGGCTGGAGACCTGAGACCGGGGCCGGGAGGATGAGCTGAGGCTGAGGAGGAGGGGCAGAGCCTTACGGACTGTCAGGTAGATTTCAATCCTATGTTGAAGGCAGTGAAAAATCCACTTTAGGATTTTTAAGTGAAGAGGAATGGGTGACGTATTCGGATTTTTATTTTGAAAAGATTTTTCTAGTTACATAAGGGGTGGAAAGCTGATCCAAGAGGGTCAAGGATGGCTCCAAGGGAAAGCCATATTAGCGTATGTGGTGATCCAGATGAAAGAAAACAGAAACGTGGATTAGACTAGTGATGGAAGGTGAAGAGGGAGGGCCAGGTGGATCTGAGACATTTAGAAGGTAGAGCTATTAGAACATGGCATTGTGATCTGGGGAGATGGTGGGGTGGTCACTGAGATCCATTTAGGATCTGCAAGGTCAGAACCTATTTTCATGATAATACTAAGACATCAATCAGCTTTTCACTCATTCTCTCACAGATAGGGGAATTTTCCAGAGGTTACCTGCTTGGGGGTAATATCATTGCTCTCTGGCTAATGGAATGTGTGCTTGTGTATCATTGTTTTAAACTTTCTGACCCTAATTTCTAATACAGTGAATATCAACTGGTTATAATCCCCATAAATAAAAGATCTTTGGTGTCCTCAATTTTAGAAGTGAAAAAGGGTTATAAGATCAGAAGGGTTAAGAACCGCTGTGGTATTGTATTGCATTTTCAGGTGTTGAGAGAGCAGGATGGTAAGTTACTGGTTTATGGATATCTGGCAGTGCCTTTCACCAAGACAGAGATTAGAAATGAGCCTGGTTTCAGGTGCTGAGAAGGGCATGAAATTTTAGGCAGGTTGAATTGGAGATGGATTTGAGTCAGCCAAGAGAAGATGGCAGATGGGTAGCTAACTCTGCAAATCTCTAGCTCAGAGAGGAGAAAACCAGTAGAGGAGAAAAATGGATATTATCAAGTTGAAGCCATGGGCCCAGATGAGAGTTTCTAAACATACTCTAGAGTGTAAAGAGAAGAGGCCCTAGGACTGAGCCTTAGAAATCCAGACAGTGACCAGTTAGAGGAGGATGAACCTGTGGAGGACACAGGAAAGGAGTGACCAGAGAGGTAGTGGGGAGAGTATGCCAGGCTGGGAAGGAGGCCCTCCATGGCGCCAGCCAGGTTGGAAAGGCCAGACCAAGAGTAAAGACTTGTCATTTTCATCCACACATCTGATTGCTCACTCTGCTGGTATGGGGTAGGGCCTTCTGGAATAGAAGAAAACAGAAAGAGAGGAGTTAGGGTTTAAGCATGAGGGACAGGAGAAGTTCTAGCCATGCAAATGGGGTCAGATGAGAAGCCGTAGCGATGCCACCCCCACCAACAGGAGGGGCTCTTGGCCTTCCTTCCCCACCAGCATCAACATACCTGTGGGTATTGAGCGGAAGACTGAACATGCAGGTCATTCAGCTCCCACTGCGGCATTTTCAATAATGAGGAAGTGCAGCGAAGCCCAATCCAATTTGAGACAACTTTCTTTATTTGAGTCCTTATTTTGAGTTGAGATTCTGCCTTCTCTCACTTTACCCATTGACTCTAGTACTGCCCTCTTGAGCAGCACAGATAACATCTTTCATATGACAGCTTTTCAGATGCTTGAAACCAGCTATCATGTTTTTTCCCATCATAATATACATATCTTGAATTCCAGTTTTTTTCAATCAGCTTTAAAAAAAACAAAAACAAACCACCCCAAACCAAAAATAAAACCTACTAGATAATATGTTAACCCAAAAGAGAGACCCCTGGGGAAGATCTCCAGACAAGGCAAATGGAATTTCCCTATGTGGAGGTACCCTTCTTTGTGTCGTTGCCCCTGGAGATTCTACCCACCTTTGGCACTGAGAGCTCAAGCACTGATTCTTCCATAATACATCAGGCGATGCCCTTAAGCCCTCAAGTAAAGGACCCATCCCTGCCACATCTGACTCGCATTTGGCCTAGTGCATCTTAAGTGCCTTTGTCTCTGTTCTAATTCCATTTTGTTCCTCTTCTTGCCACTGCGACCTGCAATGGGCAAGCCAGATTGCAACCCCTCAGGAATGGGTAGGTGATGAGTAGAGGCAATCAGTTCTTTTTCAACGGGTTTGGCCGTGAAAGAAAAGAAAAAAGAGGTGGGCTAGTGGCTTAAGGGAGTGGCAGAAATAAGGTCAGACTATTTTTAGGCTAGAGATCTGAGCATGTTTATGAAGGGAGGCACAGAGACAGCTGAAAAGGAGATTGGAGGCGGTGAAGAGGGGCCCCTAGGGTCCTGCTGAGAGTCAACGGGGGAGTCCAGGCCGAGGGCTTACAATGCCTGGGTAAGGAGGAAGGCAGCCCTCGTCCTCAGAGAGGAGTGTTGAAAGGATGAGATGCCTCACAGTGACACCTGGACAATAACGAGTTAGAGAACTGCACACGGGGCGGACCTCCAGCCCTGGTACAGATCTACAAGAGTGAGCTGCAGAGGCAGTGACCACAAACACAGAAACAAAATGGCCAGCTTCCTTCACTCACACAGGTTTTTTTCTCCTTGCTTAAAATTCTGCAATTCTGGATGAGACCAGAAAACTGTGTGGTGATAGCAGCAAGTCCAGAACAAAACGAGAGGTTTGCAAGTTGAGACACAGGGTGTTCTCGAGGCCTCATGGGATCGAGGAACTCTGTTCTGTACAGCCTGGGCCAGTGTGAGGAAATGGGGATGTATTGGTTAAGGTTTTCCATTGATGAAGAAAAAAAAGATTGGATTCCTCCCCTCATCTGCCCCCCAAGAGAGAACCGGGTTTAGAGAAAATAGTTGATGGCCAAAAACAGCTATCTGTTTGTACTTGTAGTGACCTGCACATTAACACTGACCCAAAGCCCTAGAACTCCCTGTGGAGGCAACTTCCTGACTGCATCAGCTTCCTGACAGGAGTCTCCTATGAGAAGGGCTCAAGTCTGGGAGCCTCTCTTTCAACTTTGAGTCAGAAAACAGAGCAAAAAACTCAGCCATGTCCTGGGGTAAGAGTTTGGCTCCAGCTCTGCTGCCCTGGATCAAGGAGGAATGTGGCCAGCCGGCAGTATGAACCCCTGTGTAGAGAGGCTTCGTGGGAAGCTGCGGCCACCCTGAACACAGGATTATGTCTGTTCTTTTGCTTCAGCTGGTAATGACGGGGGCCCCTTGGCACGAGTGACCTGATGAGACTAGAGCAGGAGCAGGCTTGGAGTGCCCGGGGAGGGTGGCCCAGAGAAGCCACTGTCCCTGTCGTGCCCGCTGGGACCTGGGTTGACTGCATCCGGCATGGCACTGTGCTCATGCCACCTGGCTCGCTGCAGTCCTGCTGGTAAACGTGAGCATCAGTGAGCCTCTGTGGTCAGTATCTTGTCCTGCTCTGGTCCCTGTCTCACTCATCCTCAGCGGCTGTTGTGTGTGTCATTAGCCTCTAATTTCTGAAATGAAGATAAAAACAAAACTGAAAATGCTCTGGAGCAGTTCTGCCAACTCCTGATTTTTCCATTCGCTTCCTCTGATAGCCATTGGTTTGGGGAGACTTCCCTTTCCTGCCTCAAGCTGTGGGCCTGTGCACAATAGCCCCTGGCCCACTGCCCATCAGATAACAAGGCTGGCTCTCAGCAGGCAGCAATGTGTATTGGAAAAAGTGAAAGTCTCTGGCTGGAAATAAAAGCTCAGAAACCCTCTGCTGTTTTCCCCCAGCCCCTCCTGGGTCTGTAGTGCTGGCTTCATGTGAGCTAGTCCCATCCCACCTGCAGAACCAGGGGAGAGTTCAGTGGTACCTGGTGGAGGAGAGAAAACGGGTGTCGAGGGGCTATGGATCTTTTGTCCCAGGAGGTCTCACCCTAGACACTCTGTGTGACAGACTGAGGGTACTTCCGCCTGTCTTGGATAGTTTGGACCAATGTGTGGGATTGCATCAATAAGTAAGAGTTTTTCTTTCTCTCTAATCATGAGAGACATCTTTTGTTTGTTTTAGGTCAAATATGTAATACCTTTTCTCTCCAGAATATATTAGTCAGGGTTGAGTTGCACAGAACAGAATCCACTCTGACTAGTTTCAGGAAGAAGGCATTTAAAGCACATTCTGGCTTATAAAATCACAAAGAGTGAGAAACAGACTCAATAAGTCTAAAAATGCTACAGAGTTCCTCTTCCTCCTGTAATGAGGAAACCACCAGATCCAGAATTAGGGCCCCTCTGCTTTGTCTGCATACCACTTACACGGGGATCCCTGCACCTGTGTCTTGACATCAGGAAAACTGGGAACCACAGGTGAGGTCTCTGCTAACGCTGCAGCAGAAAAACCAAGGCTTCCGGGACCGTGCCCAGAAACAGCAGGAATTTCAGGAAGCCATCTAAATCTACACAAGTGCATCGACTAACTGAACCTAAAGGAGGTCTTAGAATTAATAGGTTCTAGCTGATTAACTTCTGAAGTACAGGAAGGCACCCTGGAAGGGCTGAATGTATCTTGAGTCTAACCCATTGTCTCCTCCACATATAATGAAGGAAACAAATGGAATTCTAGCGTGTAGGTGTGTACCTGTGCTACCACATTTCATTTATAATTTCCAAAAAAGGCAATAAGGTAGATAGTTTTTCCCATTTTCATAAGTGAGGAAATTTAGGTGAGAGTTTAAATCATTCAGCTAATGAGTGACAAAACCTGCTCTGAACCTCTGCACATCTGATTTTCAAGCTTAGGCTTTTCTCACTATACCTTGCTCACTTCTTTGTGTTGCTTCTGCTGCTGACAAATTGTTGCCAACATAGGATTGGATTTCCACAGGACTTGTGAGCTACTAGAATGTTATCCGGAGAGGGCAATGGCACCCCATTCCAGTACTCTTGCCTGGAAAATCCCATGGACTGAGGAGCCTGGTGGGCTGCAGTCCATGGGGTCGCTGGGAGTCGGACACGACTGAGCAACTTCACTTTCACTTTTCACTTTCCTGCACTGGAGAAGGAAATGGCAACCCACTCCAGTGTTCTTGCCTGGAGAATCCCAGGGACAGGGGAGCCTGGTGGGCTGTTGTCTATGGGGTCGCACAGAGTTGGACATGACTGAAGAGACTTAGCAGCAGTAGCAGCAGAATGTTATCCAAGGCTGGAAGTGGGAAGCAGGCAGTTGGCTAATGTTTGTAAGTCAAGTGTTAAAAAATTGAACTGTGCTGTTTGGAATATGGTAAGGCTTAAGAAAGCCACCTTTTTTTCCATGGTTACACTGGAATTTTATGGTACAGTGGGGAGAGAAATGGCCGGCTGCCTGGATCTTTGACATCTGACCCTCTGAAAAATGGAGTAGCTTTCTTATTCCCATTTGATTTCCTCTTACCTCCATCTTGTTGTTGCCTTTGAGCCCTCCGTTGGCCAAAGGACATCTTGCATCCACCTTACAAGTGACTATGGGCAGAACAGCTCTGAATCTGAGTGTAAATGTGGCCCTGTGTTTCTCTTGTGCTGTCGAGGAATTCCCATGTTAGCCTCACTTCTGCTCCTTGCAGAAAGGCAGTCGTGTTCCCCCATGGGTGGAATCCCCCACCTCCTCTGTTTGGATTGCTTCTGGGGAATGTATGGCCTGGCCAGCTTGGGGAGAAGTTTTGCTTTCCATCTCTGTGTTGAACGGTATGCCTGCCCTTTCTGGAAATAAATTGCAGTCTCAAAATGGCCTTGCCCGAACTATACTGGGAGTCACAAAGGCTGTTTTCTGGCTGCAGCACCACCGTTGAGTCACTATATGACTTTGGGCCTTGGCTTCCGCTTCTGAGCAGTGCACCTTCACTGTAGGAGTGTTGTGAGGATTACAGGCAAAGTAACAGAGGATTAAAAAAGAAAAGGAGGACTTTCCTGGTGGTCCAGTGGTTAAGAATGTGCTTTCACTACAGCTTGTGTGGGTTTGATCCTGCGTCAGAAAACCAAGATCCCACATGCTGTGCGGGTGACCAGGAAAAAAAAAAGAAAATGACTAATTTCTTTGCTCTGTTAGTTGATGGCACAGTATCTCTAAATTTCTACTCTGAGCAGCATCAATTTCTGCCAGGGCTTAGAAGGCTTGAGCAGACTCTTTCTTCCATGGGTTGTTTGAGATCATTTGAAAGGCATGGTTTAGGCACCTCCTTAGCTCAGAATTTGTAGCTGTGAGTGAGGTGTTGAAAGTGGAAATCCAGCGTAATTCTACACATGTTTTCAGAGCAGTTTGGTTTCTAGCCTCTACTTTAGAGTCAAGTGGGGAAGCCAGGCTACCGAGTCTCAGGTGCTTCCCACCTGAGATACCTAATCCAAATGGTTCTTGGAGAGAGTGTGAGTTGATGCCGCCAATAAGAGATTGGAATACCAACTCCTCTTGGTGGGGAATTCATTAAAATATCTTCCCTACAAACTGAATGATCCATATATTCTGAATGACTGACTTTGTGTAGAAGAATGAAGGAATCACTTCTTTGAAGGACGTTGAAAATAGTAGTTTTAAACTCCTCAAAGACTCTCTTTCAAAGAGCAAGCCTGACACCATTCTTTGACTTTTCTCTTAAGGAGTTTTCTTCCTTCCTGGAGACCTTGGATTACGGGGAGAAGCTGCCTGGTTCAGGAAGTTTCCCTCAACCCCAGCACTTTGCTAGGAGGACGCCCACCCTCTCTTCCAGGATGTTCAGAGAGCCAAACAGGCTGTCCACCATGGAGCAGACGCTGGGTCCAAGCTGGCTCCGTGTCTGCTCCTCTCAGGCTGTGGGTCCTGGGCTCTCCCGTCAAGGGTCTTGTTTCTGTGCTCTAGGCTCCCAGAACCCCGGCCGAAGCTCGCCTCCTCCTGGCTATGTGCCTGAGCGGCAGCAGCGCATCGCCCGGCAGGGCTCCTACACCAGCATCAACAGCGAGGGGGAGTTCATACCGGAGGCCAGCGAGCAGTGCGTGAGTATAGTCTGGGTTATAGAGAGGATGTGTCCTGGGAGATGTCAGACCCAGGTTATAATGGGGGTCCTCAGTGGACATGGTGTACAAGTGAGGGACTTGAGTCCCATCCAGTAGCTCTTTTGTAAACCAGGCCTGCCCAGGTTCCTTTCTAAGGGCCAAATATCAATTCCTACCAAAGACAGGGTTTCCCTGATAGCTCAGTTGGTAAAGAATCCACCTGCAATGCAGGAGACCCTAATTCGATTCCTGGATCAGGAAGATCCACTGAAGAAGGGATAGGCTACCCACTCCAGTATTCTTGGGCTTCCCTTGTGGCTCAACTGGTAAAGAATCCACCTGAAATGTGGGAGACCTGGGTTCGATCCCTGGGTTGAGAAGATCCCCTGGAGAAGGGAATGGCTACCCACTCCAGTATTCTGGTCTGGAGAATTCCATGGACTATACAGTCCATGGGGGTCGCAAAGAGTCAGACTCGACTGAATGACTTTCACCAAATACAGGATCTAAGCTACCTAGCCTCCTTGGTGCTAGACGTGCGTTTGACAGCTTTTCCTTCTTCTGTGGTCCTCTCACTGGTCTCACATAAACTGCAGAACACCACTCTGCTGTTTGTGTACTTCCTTACAATCCACCTGTCCTTTCAGCAGAGTTTGAACATATGACCAGTCCTAAACACACAGATTTTTTTTTTTTTTTCTTTTTCATCAGCCAGCTTTTAGTTTTGCTATTGCTTTATGAAAGGTAGGGAGTATACCAGTCCAAAGTAGAACTGGCTACTTTGGGTGAACTTTTATGATAGTAGACAACTAAATTAATTATCTGTTGCTATATAAAATAGCCACAGGCTTAGCAGCACAAACAGCAGATATTTAATTATTTTACAGTTTCCTGGGGTCTAATATACAGGCAAAAGTTGATTGGGTTCTCTGCTCAGGGTCACACAAGGCTGCAGTCAAGTGTCAGCCAGGCTGTATTTCTTCCTGAAGCTTGGGGTTCTCCTCTAGGTCCACATGGTTGTTGGTCAGTGTCTTGTGGTTGTAGCATGGTGGCCCCTATTTTCTTGCTAGCTGTCAGCCAGGGCCCCTCTGAGCTCTTGGAAGCCACCTGTAGCTCCCGGCGGTGTGGCCCTCTCACTCCCAGGCTGCCAGGAGAGTCTCTTGCTCCAGTCTGCAAAGAGGGAGTCTCATATAGTATAACACAATTGTGGGAATGAATATCCCATCCACTTTGCCGTGATCTATCACCTAGAACCGAATTACAGGTTCTACCTATACTCAGGTGAAGGGGTTCTGAAAGATTGTGACTCACTGAGGGGAGGGGGGCCGGGAGTGGGGGGGGTCAGCTTAGAGTGTGTTCACCACAGTAGCTTACCCATTTAGATGGTTAGCTTTTTAAACTTCTGGCTCACTTGATGAAAATGTCACTTTGACTTAGTGAACTCAGCAAGAATGAGATCTCTGGCTTCATTCTGAAGTTTTTTCGGTGAGCTTGCTTTGATTGCAAAGAAAAAGATACATCTTCTAAACTTTTGGAATTTGATCTTGAAAAGGGGAAATTTCTTAAAGGTAAAAGGATCCAGTAAAAGGCCAGCACCAACACATGGGGGATTTTACCAAAAAAACTGATTCTTACAACTTTTCCTAAAACTGATTCTTATGACTTTTCCAGCATTGTTTCAATCGTACAGGCTATGAGAAGCATTTTTATACTGCTTCTGCTTTCTTCTATAGCCCTGCCTTTCAGATAAATTTATGTTTAGAACAGTGACCTAGAGTGCTTTTATCTGCAGTGTCCCCTCTTGGTTATCTTACTGACCATCCTTTCCTTTTTCTCTAACCAGAGTGCTTCCGGACATCAGCTGTACGAGGGGTAACTTGGGTGTAAAACCTCAGAGGTTGTTAATGAGTTTGATTGCCTTTGCTCTCTCTCCTTCCCCGTGGTCCTGTATCCTGGTCCTTTTACTTCTTTATGTTACCTTCATGGCCCTGGAAGGCATGGGAGTATTAGACTTGTAGTGAGGAGAGGCCTTTCGGGAGAGCCCGTGGAAGGTGGCAGCGGGGGAATGACTAGGTCCTTCTTCAGTGCCCGCTTCTTTAGCGGAAGAGAATTGCTGCTGGTAATGGGCCATTCAAGATAAATCTACTCAGCAGAGACCAAAACAGCACGGTATGTAGTGAAAGAATATCCGACTGGGACACTCTTGAAAAGTGAAACTAAGATAAGTTTGTTTTATTTTTTTCCTTAATCAGATTTGAGCAATGGCTGCATCTATTTGCTAATTTTCAGAATGAACAAAGCATGGTTCAGGCTAGTTTTTTTTTTTGGCTTGAATTTTCTAACAAAATTTTGCTAATGCAGCATAACTTCCTTCCCTTTGATTTCTGCAGCACTATCATGAAGAGGGTGTTTATTTTTGGCTGAGCGGCATATGGGATAATAGTTCCATTGGGGATTGAATCCATGCCCCCCTGCAACGAAAGCACAGGGTCTTAACCACAGGACCACCAGGGCAAGTCCTGAAAAGAGGGTCCTTTTTTTATTTTAAACAGAAACCTTTACGGGGTTCAATGTGTTTTCCAGTGGCCTCTTTTGAACCTTTGGTATTCTTCCTCCTTCATCACACCTGTCATATTGTTGTTCTTGCTCATTCTCTCTTCTGTTATCTGATCTAACTTTACCAAATATATACTTTCTGGATTGGGAACAATTCTTTCCCATGTTGGTTTTATCCACTTGGGGAAATCCTATCTCCTTAGCAAGATTTTGGAAATTTTACTTTGCAATTAATTTTCCTTGATTGGCAGTTAAAAAAAAAATCACATATGACAATATACAGGTGAAATTATGGGTGAGATGGTCTCCAGCATTAAATGGGAAGAGATCATTTGACTTGGAAACCAATTTTATGAAAGTTGTTCATGGATTCTCATAGTTCTGATACTCTGCTTCTCTATGTAATGCTTGACTTTGGATCTCAGATAATGAATTCTCTGACAGTGAACACACCACTTCACTGCCCCCCGCCCCCAAGAAAAATGAAGGGAGATCAGTTGGATAAAAGGCTAATCTGAAGGCTTTTTGTTACTGCATTTGACCAAGGGCCAGCGAAACGTTTCAACTCACATAGGTACCTGTTGGCCCTGCCTGAGAACCAGGAACCGGGAAATTTGTATTCTGTGTCAGCTGTGCACTGACTTGTTTCATGACTTCAGACAATACTCTCCTTTCCAGACCTGCAGTGGCTCATCTGTGAAATGAGGACACTCCTTGTCTTTGTAAATTATAAATTATGGAGTGTAAACAGAAGCATCACCATCCCACACACACACACTGGAAGCCTCTGCAGGGTAGTACCGTCTCCAGCACCAGGCTCCAGCATTCACAAGCCAGGAAAATGCCAACCAGAGAAGCAGCGTCCCTGCTTTGCTGTCCTAGCAGAGCGCCTTGGGATGCCAGCCAGGCATTTTTCTCACTCCTGGAAACTTGCCTTTCAGACTGTGGGGGAGAACGGTACCTGCCTAACCATTCTTCCCACTGCCCAGGCAGAGAAAGGGCACTTTCATATTTGGGGAGAAAAAAAAGGACCTTTTGCTGGTCTTGGCTGGGTACCTGACTGGGGCTGGGGCTGGGGTTTTACTGTATGCCTTGCCTTGCAGATGCTGGATCCTCTGAGCAGTGCTGAAAACTCCTTGTCTGGAAGCTGCCAGTCCTTGGACAGGTCAGCAGACAGGTATGGGACTGTGGCTAGTTTGGGAGTTGGTGCACAGGCATTTTTGGAACTGATGAGCTAAGGAAATAGAGTTAGCTAGTGTGTGTGTCCCTGAACTAGGCACTGGTCTGCAGGCCCATGGCTAGAACCTCATGCTTTTGGGAAAGAAACTTCTTGCTAGCATTCCGAGCCCTCTCCTTAATTTTCCAAACACCAGGAGAATGTTCTGTTTGTATAATTAGATGGATGTAATAGGTCATAATAGCAGCTCACATGGAGAAATGCTTGCTCCGTTGTTTCCAGCACTTTTTCTGTGTTTTGACTTCCCACATAATACATGGTGCCCTGGTAACCCTGGCCTCATTGCTGAGGTCTGGACTGAGAAGCAGCGGACCTTCGGTGTTTTGGGGACAAGATTGAATTATTACCTGTAGGTTTACTTTCATTTTTTTCTTTTCTCCAAGTGTTTCTGGTGGAAAAAGAAACTGGGGTATAAAAACCAGAAAACAAAATAATCCAGAGTGCCTAGCTTACCACACTGCCCACTTGGTGTGTAATCTTACGCACCAGCTGTGTTCTTATTACACTTTGGAAGGGAACAAGTGCTGTCCTTTACACACCCCATAGTCTGTGGAGCTGGTTTGTCAGTCAGCAGGGGTGTTTAGAGATGGCTTTGGCCTTGATCCAGCCAGTCTCTCTCCTTGACCTCATTATGCCCAGGAGCACATTTTGACTATGTCTGGCTGGGCTTAAGGCTGTGGTCAGAGGCCACCGAACAGTTTGGAGGGTTTTCTTCTCTTTGTGGAACTGATGAATTGCTCACATGGACAATCACCTTTGACCCTGGTCATGTCTGTACTGTGTCTCTTCTAACAGATCTGTGCTCTGATGAGTGTGGTCTCCCTCCAGGCGCCACAGAGCACAGTCACAGTTGCTTGTTGGCATCCAATTTGAAGCCTTATTTTAGGCTTTCCAGGCAGAAGAGCAAGAAGGCACTGGTAAAAGTCCCAGAGTTGTTGCTGCAAACTGAGGGCTCTTCCAGGACAGGGACTGACTGTGGCTATGAACTCTCTTCTGAGTTTTGTGGCCATGCTGGTGGGGAGGGGAGGTATGGGACAGGACCACAGAAAGTCTGGCAGTTGGGAAGTAGAGGACAGTCCCTGCACCACTGCCTTTGAGAGTTTCTTGAGTTTTGATCTTCTCCAAAGGCACTCACACATGAGGGAAAAGGACCATTCAGGTGGATGCTGGTAAAGATGACTCTCTTGATTCTTGAGTTTTCCCTGTTGCCCCCTCCAATGGTTTGTTTTCATCTCCTTGGGAGTCTGACTCAGTGACCTGGACTTACTTCCTTGGGGTCCGGCATAACCGAAGGTCAGAGCTTTCATCTTCCCTTCATGGGACCTGGAGCCATATAGACCCAACTCCACCAAATATTCGTCGAATAGCTTGGACAAGTCCATTAACCTCTCTGTTCCTCAGTTTTCTGTATCTCTAAGAGGGGATGGTGATGATTAGTCTGAAAGGAAGATCCTGGATGTTATTACTGTTTTTGTAACTGCCCTGAGCAAGGGATCCTTTGCATTCTTCCTCTACCAGAGTGGGAGGAAAGGGTAAGAGACAGCACTCTGCCCCCCAGTGGAGATCAGGAGCACTGGAGGGCCTTATTATGCAGGGTCCTGTCAGATGTGGGCCTCAGACTAGTGAAGAGAAAGGAAGCATAGGAAAGTTCTCTTGAGCTCTGCTTCCTACTGTATAATAACATGTGTGGAAAGGAGTCAGAAAAAGCAGTGTGTTTGGGTATCCTGCCCTCTGACCTGGTGAGCTACTTTGGAGGGACCCTGAAATCTGCTATGTGATTCTTTTTGTTTTTCTAGCCCATCCTTCCGGAAATCACGAATGTCGCGAGCCCAGAGCTTCCCAGACAACAGACAGGAATTCTCGGGTGAGTTCTGCACAGGGTGGGTGAGCACTGCAAGGTGTCTGCCCTGGACGGCTCAGGGAGGAGGAGAAGCCAGGGCTGTATTTACTCTTCCTGGGGCCTGCTGCTCTGAGGTCTCAGGTGACCTGGAGGCTCCCCTGAGGCACTCATCAGGGCCTGTCGGGCAGCCAGTGACCCCTCTCTCTTCCTCAGATCGGGAAACTCCGCTCTATGACAAAGGGGTCAAAGGTGGCACCTACCCCCGGCGCTACCACGTGTCCATGCACCACAAGGACTACAACGACGGTGAGTGCGCCTCCACGCTGCCCCCTGCTGGCCACCGCAGGAACAGCCACCGGAAGGGGGCAGCCCGGGCACTCCAGGCCCCGCGTTTCCTGAGGAACTGCATCCAGGCTTGAGGCAGTAGAGTCAGGGTTTTTTAAAAAGTTCAGGTCAGTTCAGTCGCTCAGTCGTGTCCAACTCTTTTGTGACCTCATGAATCGCAGCACGCCAGACCTCCCTGTCCATCACCAACTCCCGGAGTTCACTTAGACTCACGTCCATCAAGTCGGTGATGCCATCCAGCCATCTCATCCTCTGTCATCCCCTTCTCCTCCTGCCCCCAGTCCCTCCCAGCATCAGAGTCTTTTCCAATGAGTCAACTCTTTGTGTGAGGTGGCCAAAGTACTGGAGTTTCAGCTTTAGCATCATTCCTTCCAAAGAAATCCTAGGGCTGATCTCAAGAGGAGGATGGTATTGTAGATGGATGCTGCCTCCAGGAAATCAGTCGTTTGTCTGAGGGCTCAGAATGCTCCAGGCGCCAAATCTCCACTGCCCTCTTCTGCCTCAGGCAGCAAACGGAATGGAGCTTCCACAGAGGTGTAGGATTACGATGCCAAGGAAAACAGAGAGCAGCCATGGATTGGCCCCACGGGTGTTGTGGAGCATGAGGGCCAGCCCTGCGCTTTCCCTTTGGCTGGTTTCCCTAAACTCCTTGGCTGCTTGCTGATTCCTACTTTTGTCCTGATACTCAGGATGCTTGAGACATCAGCCATTCTGGCCAGAGTCAGGTGGGAGGGAAGAGAGGATGGACTTATGACCTGGTTGGCACATTTGGCCTTGTGGTCAGGGTTCTGACTTGCTCTTCTCTGGCCCCTGCACCCCTTCAGGCAGAAGAACGTTTCCCCGAATACGACGTCATCAAGGCAATCTGTTCACCCTGGTGCCCTCGAGCCGCTCCCTGAGTACAAATGGCGAGAACCTGGGCCTGGCGGTGCAGTACCTGGACCCCCGTGGGCGCCTGAGGAGCGCTGACAGCGAGAATGCCCTCTCTGTGCAGGAGAGGAGTGTGCCCACTAAGTGTGAGCAGTGCGCCCTGGCTGGAGAGGGCCTGCCTGGGGGATGCTTAGGGCGGGGGGCCAGCGAGTCCAGTGGGCTGTTGGGCTCGGCGGGTGGCTGCTCTGGCCCACCCGTACCCAGGGGAAGAGCCTGAGGGGGGCTGCAGATCCCCTGGACCTTAGTCCCCACTCCACTGTTGTAATGAGGCGCTCCTCTCTGGCTTTTAGTTTCTCCATGTTTAAATTGAAGAGTGATCTCCTTAATCCCTGACATAATGAGCTATTTGGGGGCCTTGGTAGTATAAAGGTGTTTAATCAGTTCAGATAAGCATTTAACTGTGATTTTAGCCAGTCCTGTGCTTCTCAGGGCATGGGCCTTGAGGTCTGATTGGCCAGGACCCTGAGCCTGTTCCAGGTGAGGGTGGAGATGCTGTGCTGAGGTGCGATGATGCCGGGTGAGGGGCAGCTCGGGCCTTCGAACAATGAGGCAGGATGTCAGGAAATAAGTGCATGAACTCTAATGCTCTTTCCTCCTGTTCTCCTGTAGCTCCCAGTGCCCCCATTAATTGGCGCCGGGGGAAGCTCCTAGGCCAGGGTGCCTTTGGCAGGGTCTATTTGTGCTATGACGTGGACACAGGACGAGAACTTGCTTCCAAGCAGGTGCAGTTTGACCCAGACAGTCCTGAGACAAGCAAGGTACTGCCTTCCTTATGGTCTGACTTCCAATTCCTCCTTTGCAACAGAATGCATGCCTTGTTGCACAGACTAATTGCTTGAGATGCTACAGGTTGTTTCTCCCATCATTCTTCCTCCCAAGCTCCTTTACCATCTACCCGGGTCCTAGGGAGAGATTAGTTGGTGTCAAAGTACCTAACCGCCCAGACTGGTTGGATGGCCAGTGCCACAACGAGCAGCTCCTGACCCCCAACCCCCACCTCAGCAGACAGATGCTGCTCTCTCCCAGCCCCTGAGCCAGGAAGGACCCTGTCTTTGGAGCTTAGCTTGGGCTGTGGCCTTCACTCCAACTTGAGTGGACAAATTCAGCAGTTACCTGAACTCCTTAACTGCACCCACAAACCCATCTCCCACCCCACCGTCTGCTGTCTTCCAGCATGGGAGTGCCCAGTCCCATGGCTTAGCCAGCACTGTGGGCAAGGGCCAGACAGTCGAGACATTCCCCCTTTTCTCCAGCTGAAATTCCCACAGCAGATGGGTTCCTCTGAGGCCACTGACTAGGGCAAGCTGAGCTGACACCAGGCAGGTAGAAGTGAGGCCCGCCAGCCTCGGTGACCACTGGGCCCCTTCCCAGGAGGTGAGTGCTCTGGAGTGCGAGATCCAGTTGCTGAAGAACTTGCAGCATGAGCGCATAGTGCAGTACTATGGCTGCCTGCGGGACCGTGCCGAGAAGACTCTGACCATCTTCATGGAGTACATGCCAGGGGTATGTGCCCGTGATGCAGGCGGACAGCAAGAGAGGGACTCTCATGGCACTGGGGCTGTGGCGAGGGGTCCCTTTGACATGAGTCTGGTTACCTGAGACTCCAGAGGCTCCAGGGAAAAGGCGAGGCAGGGGCAGGACGTGGAGTCAGCAGGCCCTGCGTCTAGCTGAGGGGATGGTGTGGGGTGAGAACGTCCCGGGCTCCCCTGACTTGAGGCTCACAGGGCAGCTGCACTCTCCAGTAGGCACTACCTTTACGTGGAGTACACAGAGCTCCCTTCTGGGTTTGGGTCACCCTGGCCTGAGGGAAGGCCTGTCTCATACTTTTCTCCAAGCTGACTGACAGCCCTTAGCCAAGTGCCTGGCCTGTCACAAATGGGGACTGGACCTCACTCCCTTGGTGAACACAGGGGGCTGGAAGTAGCCTTGACCCCTTCCCTCCTCCTTCCTGCAGTGACCCTTTGACTCCTGTGGCTTTAGGGTTCAGTGAAAGACCAGCTGAAGGCCTACGGCGCTCTGACAGAGAGCGTGACCCGGAAGTACACCCGGCAGATACTGGAAGGCATGTCCTACCTGCACAGCAACATGATTGTTCACCGGGACATCAAGGGTGAGTGGGGCAGGCTGTGGGCTCCCCATGACCTGGGAACTTGGGGACTTTCCACCTGGTTGTTGGGAGCTTTCTGAAAAGTGAAACCCAAATGGCTTCCTTGGGGGACTGGTGTGAAGGTCAGTTAAGTGATTTGGGGAAACACAGTGAAGGGCTCTGCAGATGCTGGCTGTGGTGATGACTGTTGACTGCTGTAGGGCAGATGCCTCCCACCACTAGCCTGTTTGCTCTGTGCAGTTTCGCTCCAGCTCACAAGGTCCCCATCCTACCCAGCAGCCCTTTGGACTGGGAGGGAGGGACAGAAGGAGGATGGCGCCAAGTGCCAGGGGTCTAGGGCTGCAGCCTCTGCCCTTTCGCACCTTAGGAGCCAACATCCTGCGAGACTCTGCTGGGAATGTGAAGCTGGGGGACTTTGGGGCCAGCAAGCGCCTGCAAACCATCTGCATGTCCGGCACGGGCATGCGCTCAGTCACTGGCACTCCCTACTGGATGAGCCCCGAGGTGATCAGCGGTGAGGGCTACGGAAGGAAGGCAGACGTGTGGTGAGTGCGCTGGGGACATGCTGGGACCCTCGTCTCCCTGTCTGGGCTGTAGTGGTTCCAGCTTAGAAATGGGCTGAGGGCTCTGCAGTGTGGCAAGAGTGAGGGTTGGCCTCTGGCCAGCAAGGCCAGGTTGCAGGCTCCCTGTGGGCAGGGGTGGTCTGCAGCAATACACACAGCAGATGTGTTGTGTTTTCACTCTGAACAGCAACTGTTTGTTATTGCTGAGAACTTAGGTCATGGTAAACATCCCTGGGGTGTTTGCTAAATCCTTGAAAGAGCTCGAATCCCATCTGAAGGCCTGGATGGGTCTCTAAGCAGCAGTAGTAGGCTTTGGCTCCCTCTCCTAGTGCTCAAATGACTTGCAGCTGCTCTAATTTTGTGTCCATCCTCTGAAGGGTCCTGAAAGTTATGAGAGCATCCCTTCCTCTTAGAATGTTACTGTGGGGGGAGGAATAGTGGTCCCTGAAGAAGTCCATGGCCTAATCCCAAAGGGATGAGTAAGTGTTACGTTATGTGACAGTAGGGCCTTTGCAGAGTGATTTTTTAAGAATTTTGAAATGGGGAGATGATCCTGGATTATCCAGATGGGCCCAGTACTCATAAAGGTCCTTATAAAAGAGAAGCAAGAGATTAGAGTGAGTAGTAAAAGGTGTGACAAAGGAAACGAAGCTGGTGTGAGACAAGAAAGGAGCCATGAGCCGAGAACGCAGGCAGCCTCTAGGAGTGAGAAGAGGCCAGGAGATGGGCTTTCCTCTGAGAGCCTCCACAAGGAACTGTCCTGACTGGCCCACTGACTTCAGCCCAGTGAGACTGCCCTTAGATGTCTGACCTCCATAGCAGTAACGCACTTAGGCTGCTTTTTTATGCCACTGGGTTCGTGGTCACTGTTAGAACAGCAGTGGGAAACCAGTACTGTTATTTCAGAGCACTTTCTGCACATGGCTCAGTGGTTCCCCCCGACATCAGGAAGCAGCCGGGTGGGCGCAGGTTGATGAAGCCCATGTGGACGAGGTTGACGGGGCTGTGAAAACACTTCTGGCCGTGGGCGCCCTCTTCAGGGGTGTTAGCCCCCAGCTTGGCCCATCCTGCCTCAGTGTGTTTCGAGAAAGGCACCTCCTTTCACAGCGGTGTGCAGGGCGGCTGGGAGCTTGGGGCTGGCTGTGGGGTGACACAGGGGTTCTCTCTCTCCAGGAGCCTGGGCTGCACAGTGGTGGAGATGCTGACAGAGAAACCACCTTGGGCAGAGTATGAAGCCATGGCCGCGATTTTCAAGATCGCCACCCAGCCCACCAACCCTCAGCTGCCCTCCCACATCTCTGAGCACGGCCGGGACTTCCTGAGGCGCATTTTTGTGGAGGCCCGTCAGAGACCTTCGGCTGAGGAGCTGCTCACACACCACTTTGCACAGCTCGTGTACTGAGCTCTCAAGGCCACACTGCTGCTGGCCGCCCCTTCTGCATGGGAAAGGGGCTGCTGGGGGGCTCAGCAAAGTTGCTGCTTCTCCTGGGCAGGGCCATGGACCACGGAGCGGAGTCCAGCCAGCGTTGTCTGTGCCGTTTTGCTGCTGGGGCCCGGGGCCAGGGAGGGCGTCTGCAGCCTCACGGACTGGGAGCCCCCAGCCTGCCAGACCCGAAGCGCCAGCGTCCTCAGCTCAGCCTGGAAGGGAAGGAGCTGGAACAGTGTGTGAGGCACCCAGGGCCCCACCCTCGGGGCTGTGTCTTGACATGGCCATCAGCACCAGACCCCAGAGAGTCTGGGGCACAGGATGGACACAAGGGTCTGAATAGTGTTACTTTCTTTCAGAGTGTTACTTTGTTTCTCCTCCCCATGTCTGGAGACCACCAGGGCATCTCTGGGCTGGATGAGCCCACCCAAGCCTGAGGTAAAGCCCAGCACCCCACAGCCAATAGAGAGCAGAGGCCGGGGCAGCCCTCTCCCTGGAGCCCCAGGCCAGCTTTGCCAGCCCCTGTCCTTTACCAAAGATGAATGAAGCAACTGTTATGCTGCCTTATTCAGGGAAGGAGGAGCCTGTCCCCCACCCCCACCCTCAAGCAGGGGCCTGAGATGTGGAACTACCCCCACTGAGGGGAGACCCAGTTTTGTCAATGCAATTGTCTGTGTTTTACAAGTTGGAGTCACTCTTACGCTGTACCCAGTTTCTAAACTGGAGACTTTGTGTGCCCTCTGGGCTCTGAGTACCCCTGCTATGGGCTGGAGCCTTGGGCCAGCTTGGAAAGAGCTGAGGGTCATGGCCCCAGGCCTTGTGTACCTGGCTGGCACCTGTTCCCCCACCGGAGCAGAGAAGAAGACAGACAATACAGTGATGGCATCTGAGCCGGCTGGCTCCCCTGAGCGGAGCGCTTCGCAGGCCAGGGAGTTGCATAAGGCTGTCTGCGGGCTGTGACCTGCTAGGCCGGAGCTCTGCCTGGTAGAAGGGAGAGCCTGTGTGATGCCACCACCTGTGTCTGGAACCTGCAGCTCTGCTCCTCCGTGGCCAGCCTCGCCCATCCCCATGAGGCCTCAGCCCCTTTCCCTTCTCGCTCCCCTGGGGGAGGAATGGCAGCAGGGGTCAGGGAGCCAGTATCTTCAAGCAGCTTAGAGTCGGCCTTATTTACCTCAGCCTGGGCGCTGGTCCTTTCTTCCGGCCCCTCCCCTCCAAAATGTGCCTATTGCTAGAGCTCCTCCCTCTCAACACCCAGTTTCCTTGGGAGTTGTTGTTAAAAGAGGAAGAAAAAAAAAAAAAAAGCTAGTGCCCAGGGATGGGTGTCTCCAAGGAGCTGGGGATTTGTGCCAGGCAGCTCATTGCCAGCCATGCCCACTCCCCCACGGGCACCAAAACAAGCCAAAGCCTTCGTTGTATGTTGACGATGCACTTTTATGAATGTAGTTTCTATCGCTGTTTTTAGCCTTTTCACATCATGTAATGTGAGGCTTTGTACTTGTTAATTTATATCTCAGATCATATTTGATGGTTTTTATATATATCAATTCTAGACTGTTACAGGTGGACGCCTCGAGAGAGAAGAGCAAATGAAAAGCAGCTGGTTTTGCAGGAATGTGTGTTGCACGGTGCCAGTTGGGGCTGGGCCCCTGTTTCCATCCTTGCCCCCCAGGGGCCTCTGTCAGGCACCCCAGCCGGGCCCTCTGAAGACAGTGAGCGTATGCTCCTGCCTCCACCTCGGCTCTTGCCCAGGGAGGGGACTGGCCCCTTGTCTCGACCAAAGCTGCCGGTTGGCAGCTCGGCCTCTCCACAACCCCGTCCTGATGGCTGTAGCATTCTTCTTGGGGCCACATCCCAATACCGAGGCCCCAACTCCAACAGGAAAGTGGTGCCGGTGCCAGATGAGACGACTCTGTGTCCCAGGTTCAGGCTCTCACAGAGCCCCACTCCCGGGGTCTTACCTCACAAGGAATGTGTTTTTAAAAATGAATTTGCCAACAAGCCAACAAATCCTACACTCCAAAAAAACAAGACCCTGAATTTTTTTTTTTCCTTTGTGCCAAAAACTGTGGACATGCTGGCTCAGCATCCTCAGGACCAAGCTATTGCTAATTTTAATTTATTGTTTTTTTATTAAATAATCCAGATGAAAAGTTGTGGGGCCTAGGATGGCCTGGCCCAAAGGATCTGAAGGGCCATCTCCTAGCAGCCCCAGGCTGGCTGTGGGAAGGGCCATGCCACCATTTGCTTATCATTCCGTGGGGTATGTCAGCCTTGGCCAACCCAACATGGAGAGGCCAGGGCTGGGGACAGTCCACCTTCCACTGCCCTCCTGCCCACCCCAGCTCTGTGTGTCTGAATTGTGGATCGTGCAGAAGAACCTGCAGCCATAGTTATTTGACTATATCTTGACCGAGGGCTTGCAGTGGAAAGCCAGGCCAGTGTCATGCATTACTTACAATAAAAGGGATCATTTATACTCAAGGGGTCCTGTGGCAGTGCTTTTGGTTGCGAGGTGGAGGCAATAAGTGTTTACCTGGGAGAAACCAGGTTATGCTGCCTGTCAACAAGCTTGCGTCCCTCAGCAGAGAACTTGACTCCCAGAGGGGTCCTGGGTTGGTGGGACTTNCCATCCTTGCCCCCCAGGGGCCTCTGTCAGGCACCCCAGCCGGGCCCTCTGAAGACAGTGAGCGTATGCTCCTGCCTCCACCTCGGCTCTTGCCCAGGGAGGGGACTGGCCCCTTGTCTCGACCAAAGCTGCCGGTTGGCAGCTCGGCCTCTCCACAACCCCGTCCTGATGGCTGTAGCATTCTTCTTGGGGCCACATCCCAATACCGAGGCCCCAACTCCAACAGGAAAGTGGTGCCGGTGCCAGATGAGACGACTCTGTGTCCCAGGTTCAGGCTCTCACAGAGCCCCACTCCCGGGGTCTTACCTCACAAGGAATGTGTTTTTAAAAATGAATTTGCCAACAAGCCAACAAATCCTACACTCCAAAAAAACAAGACCCTGAATTTTTTTTTTTCCTTTGTGCCAAAAACTGTGGACATGCTGGCTCAGCATCCTCAGGACCAAGCTATTGCTAATTTTAATTTATTGTTTTTTTATTAAATAATCCAGATGAAAAGTTGTGGGGCCTAGGATGGCCTGGCCCAAAGGATCTGAAGGGCCATCTCCTAGCAGCCCCAGGCTGGCTGTGGGAAGGGCCATGCCACCATTTGCTTATCATTCCGTGGGGTATGTCAGCCTTGGCCAACCCAACATGGAGAGGCCAGGGCTGGGGACAGTCCACCTTCCACTGCCCTCCTGCCCACCCCAGCTCTGTGTGTCTGAATTGTGGATCGTGCAGAAGAACCTGCAGCCATAGTTATTTGACTATATCTTGACCGAGGGCTTGCAGTGGAAAGCCAGGCCAGTGTCATGCATTACTTACAATAAAAGGGATCATTTATACTCAAGGGGTCCTGTGGCAGTGCTTTTGGTTGCGAGGTGGAGGCAATAAGTGTTTACCTGGGAGAAACCAGGTTATGCTGCCTGTCAACAAGCTTGCGTCCCTCAGCAGAGAACTTGAAATGACTCCCAGAGGGGTCCTGGGTTTGTGGGACTTGGCTGGTACCACTGCTAGCTCAGAGGTGGCACCCTCTCTTCCTCCCGAAATCCTCAGAGATCTACTGAGGGTGGTCCTACCACAGCTGACTTCCTGAGGTGACACTGTCAGCTCACCCGACTTGAGCGTCACTGTGGCTCAGTTCCCAGGACTTCTGTGGCACCCTCTAGTCCTCCCAGCCCCGGGAAGTCCTTGCTGACCGGAGTCACATCCTTGCGGGGCAGATGCCGCCATGAGCTACCTCTGGTAGCTCCTCTTGGGTGATCTGATGCTGTTGCTTAGCTCTGAGCAGACGAAGACCATCCTTGTCCCCAGCTGAGGCCTCTGGTGCAGAAGTCAGCTGCCCTGAGTGACGCTCTCCGCATTCCCCTCATGCTCCGAGGACCCAGGCTGAGTGCCGACTCTACTTCCTGTTAGTTCTGTCACTTAAGGGCAACACAGCACAGCGGCCTGTCTACCACCGGAGCTCGGGGCCCTGCTTCCTGCCCTGTTCTGTGGGTACGAGGTCACTTAGGAACTCAAGGACTTGCATAGGGTTAGGGTCGGGTAATCCCCTAGGAGTCTGCCCTCTTGTCCTGCCAATTTACGCAGTCCAGTCGGCTGGGGGAAACCAGGACAGTCAGGTCTGGGGCAGGACAGTCCAGACTTCCTGTCTGTATTCTCCAGAGGGGTGAGGTCTTAGGTCCTCCTCATTTGTGTCACTGTAAACTGGTGTCCCGGAGAGAAGCAGAAGAGCAGTTTCTCCTTCGACTACTTGGGATGGTGACCGAGTGCCCCGTTCCCTGGAGCTGGAAAAGCAGAAGGAAGAGGGACCCTGAAGGGGCACACTGACTCCTTGCTGAGGAAGGACATATAGACTAAGCTCTTGGACACAACTTGTTGGAGCCGCAGGTTCACACCATCCCTTCCTGATTGCCAGGACAAAGAGGACCTAGGTAAGGACTCAGCAAAAGTGCAGTGAGGCTCAGCACCGTCACCTGCTGACGGCCCGACCTTGGGCAACACGGGCTGAGACCCAGTGGGGTTCAGTCCTCAAACTCGCCGTTTGGCAGCATGGAGAGACCTGGTCGGGAAGAACACCCCCTTTTCTCAGGCTGCCTGAGAAGATCCCTGACACGCATCACCCTAACCACCAGCCGCTGCCACCAATCAAGGCCAGGAGTGCGTTCACTTGATGCTCTTTCCCTTCACCTCTGTGTGGTGGTTTCTTCCCGCCACAAACCGCCCCCCCATCGGTCATATAATAGAGAGTCAGAATCTGTCAAAACACGTTTAAAATAGGATTGATTACAACAGTCAAAACCGGCAGAAGTGGGAGGAGGGGGAATGTGGCCCCGCCAGCCCCCCACCAGTCCCTGTGGCTCTCAGCCTGGCGAGTGCTTTCCCTTCCGCTGCTTCCACATTGTGGGGTGGTCCCCGCCCTAACAGGCATGCCCTGCATCACCTCTGCAGGTGGAGGGGGCCCAGAGCTGTTCCAATTCCCCTCCCCTCCCCCACTGGGTCCTAGGGGACATTTGGAGAGGCCCAGCAGGGGGCACCCTGGCTCACCTTCCTCCGGTCTCCATGGCTCAGGACCAGGCTAAGGGCAGAGGTAGATGGGGAGACGTGGGGGCCACACGGGCCCCTGGGTGGCAGTGAGGGAGCTTGGGACCCTGAGGGGGCATGCTGACTCCTTGCTGGAGAAAAGGCACCTAGATAGGGAAGCTAAGTTTGAGGGCCTCCCAGGGGGGCCCTGGGGTGAGGTGGGGTAGGATGAAAGAAACAGGAAGTAGGGAAGTGAGCAAACCCCAATCCTGGTTCCCAAACCCCCACCCACTGAGGAAGAAGGAAGGCATCCCGGAGCAGAGCCCTGCCCTTGCAACCCTCTGCCTGAGTAAAACGGCCTCATCCCCTTTCCACCCTCACCCGGGGCCAGCTGTCCAGTCTCTCTCCCACCCTTCCCGCTGCCCGCTCCAGGCCCTCTGTTGGGGGGGGGAGGGAGTGGACAGCCAGAGGGGCCTCAGGCTGTCTTGGTGCCCGGGTCCACCTCCTTGTGGGCCCAGAGCTCCTTGTGCTGCTTCCGGCCAAAGCCTTCGTCGTAGTTGCCTTTGCTCTTAAACAGCTGCTGAAAGTGGGGCTTGCAGTAGAATTCCCCGTGCAGTGCCGCGTAGCTGCCCAGGCTGCAGAAGCAGAACACTGTGGTCAGG
>SJYV01033058.1:1142257-1192685 GCA_006410875.1 Neotragus pygmaeus
AAAAAAAAAAAAAAAAAAACACTGGACAAAAGAACTGCAGAAACTCCAGGGTCCTGGCCCCTGGGAAATGAGCCAAGGCCAAACAGCCAGCCCCTTCTACCCTGTCCACAGCTCTACAGCATGAAGAAAAGAATCACAGAGCTCAGCGCGCTCTCGAACAAACTCAGGCATGGTTTTTTCCAAATAACTGAGCTGGGATTGACTTGGTGTCCTACCCTGAGACCCACAAAACTACTCTGAACATATGAACTGGTATTAGAGCACCTTCAAATGAGTTGAATTCAGAAAAACGCTGTAACTGGCCCAACCAACACTGACTCAGGCCCTCCTCCCTGCACCAGAAAAGACTGTCTGAGTGTGGTGGCTGTCTCTTATACACATCTAGATGTGTATAAGAGACAGCAAGTAGGGTGGGGGCGGGGGCTCCTGAGATCCAGGGCACCGACCTGCTGGAGGACCTCTGGGCTGAGCCAGGGCAGAACCTTGATACTGTACTTGGGGAAGTCGTGGACCACACGCTGCCGCTGCCCGTGGCTGATCATGCTGAGGTTGCTGCGTAAACCCGACAGGTAGACCTTCCCATCAGCGGAGATCAGAACGTGGCTGGCTTTGACGCTCCTGGGGGTGGGGGGGTGTGTGTCACCGGGTGGCGGAGGCGGCCCTCACAGCACAAACCTTTGTCTTCACACACTAGACCCAGTCAGCTCTCTCCCCTGGAGTGTGTATTCAGATTACTGCTTCCCTGGTGGCTCAGTGTTAAAGAATCCACTTGCTAAGCAGGAGACTCAG
Source organism: Neotragus pygmaeus (assembly GCA_006410875.1). Classification (NCBI taxonomy): domain Eukaryota; kingdom Metazoa; phylum Chordata; class Mammalia; order Artiodactyla; family Bovidae; genus Neotragus; species Neotragus pygmaeus. The sequence goes on from SJYV01033058.1 coordinate 1,143,047, forward strand.
GTTTGATCCCTGGGTCAGGAAGATCCCCTGGAGAAGGAAATGGCAACCCACTCCAGTATTCTTGTCTGGGAAATCCCATAGAAGAGCCTGGTGGGTTACAGTCCATGGGATTGCAAAAGAGTCGGATGTGACTTAGCCACTAAACAACATATATATACATGTAATATGTGAGTACACATATAGATACATATTATATATACATGAACATGTATTTCTGTGAAAAATTTCAAACATATGGAAACAGAAAAAAACATCATGACCCCATTTACACATTACCAGGTTTCAAAACTTATTTATGTTTTGTTCACGTTCTCTTTTATGCTCACACACCACTCTTCTCTAGTGACTTCCTCTGCTGCCTGTAATCTGTACTGTCTGTCTGTAGGTGTTCTCATAAAGTGTACTGCTGCTTCGCACGCATTTTCTGTTCTGACCTAACGGTACTGTGTTAGGCAGCCCATGTTTCAGGGTTATGTTTCTGAGCTCCACTGTGTTTCCAATGGTATACACCTCACTGTTGCTTCTAATTGCCACCCGCACTCTGGAGTGGGGTCTGACATTTACTAATCCATTCTTCTAGGAAGAGGCACTCATGTTGACTCTAATCAGTACGAACATGAACACAGATGTCTATGCACACCTCCCGAGGTGCCTGTGGGAGGGCTTCTTTGGGGTGTGCACCCAGAGGCAGCACTGATGGCCCCGGGTCTGAGTGACGCTGACTGGCTGCGTGGGGCCACCTTCTACCATCTGCATGGGAGGCCCACCTCCTCACCCCGCTGGTCCTCACCCAGCCTCTGAATCCCTGCCAGGCCCCCCACAGGCATAAGGTGACATCACCTTGTTTTCATTTGATTTTCTGATTCTTGCTGAGTCATGTGTGACTCTTTGTGACCCCATGGGCTGTAGCCCAGCAGGCTCCTCTGTCCGTAGGATTTCCCAGGCAAGAATACTGGAGTGGGGTGCCATTTCCTACTCCTGGGGATCTTCCCGACTCAGGGACCAAACCTGAGTCTCTTAGGTCTCCTGCACTGGCAGCCGGGTTCTTTACCACTGTGCCACCTGAGAAGCCTCGCTAGAGTGTCTGTTCATATGACCATTATCAGTCTTTTGGGTTTTCCCTTGTATAAACTTCATATCCTTTGCCCATTTTTCTATTGCTTTGCTATTTTTTTCTTACGGATTCACAACATTGGTTTTGGACAAAATGAACAGCTTCCACGCTCTAATTCCTCTCTTAACTTTGTCCCTGGTGCCCTGTATTAGAGAGAAAGCTTTAATCTTGATATAATCAAATCAAATCCTTTTTTTTTTTGGCCTTATGTTTTTTGTGTGTAAAACGTTTAGAGGTTATGGTACGCCTAGGGTCACAAAAATATTTCCTTGCATTTCCTTCTATGTAAGCCTAGAGCTTGCATTTAGGCCTTGCAAGCATCTGAACTACTCCTCTGGACACGGAATTAGGGAGAGGTCCTGGTTGTACCATTTTCCCTACCCCGAACTGCTTCTCCCCAACACCATCTACTGAGCCATCTATCTGCCTTTTCCCGAGCCCCCCAGCTGAGGGCTGACTCCGGGGAGCACACCCCAGCAGGGGCACTCCAAGGAGGGAAGGGGTGGGTGCAGAGGCCCACGTTGGCTAGTCAGTCCCCTCACACAGTCCTCAGGAAGAAGCTGCTCAATAAAGAGAAAGCCAGCAGCTTCACACGGACAGGGCAAATGCTCCGCGCCCCCAGCAGAGGCAAGGGCAGGACTCGTGCCTCCTCGATTTAACCTCTGGCTTCACTGACTTCAGCCTTCAACCGTTTCTTTGAGGGCTCTCGATCCCGACACCGCTCGTGCAAAGGGTGAGAGGCCTGCGAAAGCAACCACCTGTGCACGTAGCCCATGTGGTGGATGTAGTCCAAGGCTTTGAGCGCCGCCTGCAGGATGTAAGCGATGGCCAGCTCGCTCATGCCGTCCATGAAGTGCGTGCATATGAGGTCCTTGGCTGAGCCTAAAGAGGGCCGAGAGGATAGGGAAGGGCGGCAGCACATGGATGAGCTGCTGGCAGAGCGCTCAGAACCCCTCTCCGCCAGGACCCCCTGCCCACTCACCGTATGCCATGAACGACGTGACGACCCACAGCTCATTGTCCGCAATGAAGGCGGCTCCGTAGGGCAGGATGTTGGGGTGGCTGAAGAGTTTAGAGACATGGAGTTCCCCCTGCAAGCATTGGTGAGCTGCAGTCAGAACCAGGGGGCAGCGGCTGCCCCGGTGGTCCTGTAGCTCAGACTCCACACTCTGCAACGCCAGGGGCCCGGGTTCGATCCCTGGTCAGGGAACTCAATCTCGCATGTTGCAACTTACAGTTCGCATGCTGCAACTAAGACCTGGTGCAGCCAAATAAATATTAAAAAAAAAAGAAGAAGAACCAGGGGGCACCGAGCAGAACGCGCAACACGGCAGCAGCGGTGTGAGCACTACGGGGACTAAGACCCCCCGGAGCCACTAGGACCGGGATGAGAGGAGCCAGGCTCTGCTGCCTCTGCAAGGAACTCAGCCCCGCTCTGCCGGCTTCTGCCTAACTCTGGCTCTGCCAGCCAATCCTAAAGGGCCTGAGAACCATGCCCCACAGCCAGGGCAACTGCTGAGACAGCAGAGATTGGCAGGGCACTGCCTCGGAGACATGAAAACAAACTGCAGACTGAAGACTTGGGAAGTTGAAAGCTTAGCTCAACCTCAAGGGCCAAGGCACACACAACAACAGCAAAATATGTTCTCCTATTACAAAGGAAAGTGTTGTTGGAAATGGAAATGTGGAAAGAGCACATTAAGAACTACTACTAAACATTAGAAGAGATTTCTCCAGCGACCTCCGGTTGAGAGCTCCTTTCCTCAGAAGCAGCTATAGAAAGCATAAGACTGATGGAATTCTAAACTAAATTTGGACAAAAGATGTGAAAAAAAAAAAAAAAAAAAAAACACTGGACAAAAGAACTGCAGAAACTCCAGGGTCCTGGCCCCTGGGAAATGAGCCAAGGCCAAACAGCCAGCCCCTTCTACCCTGTCCACAGCTCTACAGCATGAAGAAAAGAATCACAGAGCTCAGCGCGCTCTCGAACAAACTCAGGCATGGTTTTTTCCAAATAACTGAGCTGGGATTGACTTTGTGTCCTACCCTGAGACCCACAAAACTACTCTGAACATATGAACTGGTATTAGAGCACCTTCAAATGAGTTGAATTCAGAAAAACGCTGTAACTGGCCCAACCAACACTGACTCAGGCCCTCCTCCCTGCACCAGAAAAGACTGTCTGAGTGTGGTGGAGCTTGTCACTTACTAGTGTGTGTGTGACCAGGGGCGAGTTACTTAGCCTCGCTGAATAACAGATACATGAATAAATGAGCCACAGAGAGTCTCTAGAGAAGAGGGAAATACACGTCAGGCTGAGCAGTGCTCCAGAACCCTTAACACCAAATATCCGAGATCCTTCACCGAGAGCTTCCTTAACTCCTTGGCTTGGTCTACCTTCGTTTCCGCCCAGCTATTTCAGAAGACAGATGTAAACATCCTTGTAATTACTACTGGGACTAAGAGCCCACCCTCCAAGTGCCACAATCATTTCTGATTACCTGTAAGAATGTCACCATCTCATTGGAGCAAGCCTCAAGGTTAATCCTTCGTACCGTCACATACTCCCCTGTTGGTTTGTACCTTGCTAGATTCACTGTCATCAGGTCCTCGAATCCTTTGCCTAAAGAAAAGAAGGCAGCCGTAAACAGGGACAAGAGCAACACCAGTTTTCATCTTCTTTAAAGAGACTTGATTTTAGAATGAATATATATATGAGTAACTAAAACGTTTTGCTGTACACCTGACATTAACACATTAGAAATCAACTATTCCCCAATTAAAAAAAAAAAAGACTTGATTTTAAAAGAAAATCAAGTTAAAACTTTCACTTCTGTTATGTCTTGATTTCTTCTTCTTCCATCAGTTCCTTCTCAGACAACTGTTCTAACTGATGATGGCCCAGGACACTGGGAGCATGCAAAAAGAACTGAAAAAGAGCTCCTCTCCTGAAAACGTGATTGATCTCTTTCTCCATACTTCGAAGAAGAAAACCACAGAAGACCCTCCCCAAAAAGCCAGCTTCATCACCACATATCCTGATAACTGGCTGACAGCTTCTGGCACACATTCATCTGAGGATGCTGGTAAGAGCACTGCGGTCCCCTGGAGCATGACAGACCTGGACGTTACCTATAACGGTGAGCAGCTCATAACACCCTCCCTCTGGCAGGAAGCTACTCATGATCTCCGGCTTAGAGCAGGATGCTATCGACTCTGAGCTCGCCTCATTGGTCTACAGGAAAAGAAAAACAGGTTAGTGAGAGAATCTTGGGGACAGGGGTGGGAATGGGGAAGACGGTAATTCAGACCCATGAGGAGAATGGCATCTAAACAAATATACATATTTGGACTCTGGCACAGTTCCAGCACTGTTTAATGAGAAAGGCAAAGTAAAATCTCGCCAGTTCAGTGCAGTCACTGGCACCAATATTAAGAGTGTGTGTGAGGGCTAACTACAAATGTGGATGGGGATGAGGGTCAGGTGTAGCTGACAGTTGATTTGCTTGTCCTTCCCAACAACTGGCTCATCTCATAGCTAAAAGCTGTGGCTTTAGCTGGCTCATAGCTAAAAGCTCTGAAATTCTTACCTGGGAAAGGATGTCCAGAGAAAGGCATACTTAGAAAAGAGAAGGGACATGGGTGGGTAGGGGGTTCTCTTGGATTTCCAGCTGCATTAGGGTCTTATTTTTAAGATCCTGATTTTAAAAATTCCCAAAGGTCAAATGTTGAATCTCGCTATTGGCCATAAGAGTCTCCCTCTTGAGCAAACCAAGAGGCCAGCCAAGGGATTTCCCTGGCAGTCCAGTGGCTAAGACTCCGAGCTCCCAATGCTGGGGACCCAAGTTCAATCCCCAGTCAGGGAACTAGATCCCACAGGCCACAGCTAAGACCCCATACAGCAAAATAATTTAATTAAAAAAAAAAAGAGGCCAGACGAGTCATTCCCTGACATTTCCAAGGGAAGCTAAAAGACAGCTAACACATAGGGCTACAGGCAGGGAACAGAGCTATCGGGTCTCGGCCCTCATCCCAAGGAGCAGGAGGGACCTGCTGCACTTCAGCTGCAGGTGAAGCTGGGTCTCAGCCACTTCGGATACAGGCATCACAGGTGAGGTCCCAATGGGAAATGCCCAAAAAAGTAAACGGCAGGCCAACAGCTCTTCCTTCAGTTCAATAGGCTGTGTCCTTCCTCCAGATCTAACTTTATCTGTATTATTTAAGGCCTATCAGTACTTTTCTCTTGTATCCTCTTTTCTTCAGATGTGTGTCTAACTGAAACGAAGACTCTTAGGCCAGCTCCTATTTCATAGGCTGCGCTCATAAACCTGCCCTCTGATTAGGAAAAGGTCTTCGAAGACTCAGAGGCTCCTGGCTCAGCATGAGCCAGCAGAGTGTGTGAGTTGAGAAATGTTCCGGTATCACCTTGTGGGGGGTCCCTGACGTTTGAAACACATCTGCTTTCAAAACAACTGATGCTGCCGGTGGTGCAAGAAACCAAATGGGGTTTTGTCTCCAGCAGCGCTTACACTAAGAAGAACTGAGTCAAGCAAAGTTGAGCCTTGTCAACAAAGCGTAGTCTTCATTTAACCGACTTTATATGTCTAAGATTTACCTATATCGTTGTATTTAGCCACACTGTGTAACATTCACCTTATGAACAACTTCAGTCTATCCTTCCAATGATGATGGGCTTTTGGGGTTGCTTTTCAGTCGCTGTTATGAACTGTGCTACTAAAAACACACTGGAACGGGTCCCTTGACACATACATGCACGAGTTACGCTAAAGTTTATACTGAGTAGAACTGGAGGTCACAGAGTATACAAACATTTGACTTTAGGAGAAAAATGCCAAATTGGTTTCTAAAAAGGTTATATCAGTTTACACTTTCGCCAGCAATACTCTTGCTCTTGTCAACCCAGCTTTTCCTCAACACTTGGTGCATTTGGACTTAATTTTTGCCAATCTCTTTGTGGGTCTGATTTACATTTCCGATTGCTAATGAAGTTGAGCAACTTTTCATGTATTTATTGGCCATGTGGATTTTCTCCAGAGTGAAAATGCCTCTGTCTCTTGTCCATTCTTCCATCATTTTTTGATCTTCCCAAAGTAGGCGCCATGGAATACTGATCCTGGCAGTTAATGCATAAAAAACAGTCTACACACCCAGTTAAGTTACAACATGCAACACACTCCATCTCGTAGACGATCACAAGGGGTGCACATATGTTAAAGGTTTTGAGAAGTTCTGCAGTTTGACAAAGACTAACACTGTTTAACCTAACATATTTCTCAAAGCTGCCTTGTGTGCCTAACATCTGTTAAATCTGGGGGAAGATAATTCAGGAAAGGCTATCTGAAGCAAAACATATGGGATAATGCTAAGACTGCAGGCTTAGGGGCCAGGGAGGGGCTGAACTTGAACTCAGTCTGTCACTTGTGCCGTGACCCTGGGCAAGTCCCTCTGACCCCTGGGATCTCCGTTATCTCATCAGTGGAATAATTCCCACTTCCCGGAGCTGGAGTTGCTGTGACAATGAGATGAGATGAAACATGTACAGAGCTCAGCGCTGTTGGTGGATCCCAGGTATTCAGTAAACGTGAACTCTATTCTCCTCCCTCTCCTGCTGTCTACTTTTTGGTCGTTCTGTTCCACAAAGAAGGTGGAACAGAGAAAATGGAGAAAACAGAAGACTCCTAAATAGAGCTTGATCCATGGTTAAGGTTGGTTTGCTTTTGGTCTTTGCACGTAGCTGTGCTTTCAGATGCTCTGAAAACAGATTCCAGGATCACTGAACAGCCACTGCAGCTTCTTCAAAGTCTCATCTTCAGACCAGACACTGGTTACTACATGCCAGGTGCCTCACCCAGCGGAGAGAGATTCAGACCACCAAGGAACAAAACAGAGTCTAAGCATAAAGCCTAAGCCAAGAGCTCCGAGGTGGCGACCCCCAGCGGTGGAGAATCTCAGTGGCAGGATGCGCTCATGGAGGAGACAGCCATCATAATCTTGAACCTGAATCCTGCTACACATATTCTCACTCTGCTTTGCTGTTTTCTCAAGTATCAATCCACCCTCAGGAAAATCAGGGTCGCCAGTTAACAGAACATCCAGGGGAGTGCTTTCACCCAGTAGGGGCTTTCATCCAGCCCCTACTCTGGCCTCCGAGGTCCACCTGACTCGGCCGCTGCCTCACTGCCCGGACTCGCTGCATCTGACCCCCGCGAGCAAGTGGCCGTAGCAAATGCACGCCAGCTGTCCCTCTGTCTGGATCACTCCTGACCTGCTCCTTCCCTGCCCTCCCCATCTTCTCATCGATGCTTCCTCCTCACCTCTGAGGCTGCAACTGAATGTCATCTATTCTAGTCAAAGGAAAGCAGGCTCCCAGTCACTTTATTATGTCACCTCGCTTCTTCTCCCGCACTGGGATCACTGGGATTTTCTTTGTGGGGATCACCGCAGCTTGTCTACTGTCTGTCTCCTATGCTAGAATATAAGCTCTGTGCGGACAGGGCCTGTCTGTCTCTTCACCTATGTATTCCCTGATGCACACAACCATGCTGGCATCTATTTAAAAAAGAATCATTTATGGGACTTCCCTGGTACGGTGTGGCCAAAAAAAGGAAAAAAAAAAAGAAAACTTAAGCCAACATTTGAACTCAGGCTTTCTGCCCATGACCTTGTTATTCCCATGGGTTGAAGAGGAGAAGCAAACGTACCAGCCCGTTCCACTGGAGACAGTTCAACAAACAGACCTAGGCTGTGAATGCCAGCCCTCCTACAACACACCCCCTAGCTCCTGTTACCAGGGGAACTCTGCAGATCAGAATCCGACACCTGCATGTGAGAAAGCACCGTGTATTTTAGCAGCTAACAATATGGCCCCCATGAGAACAAATCTAGAATGACTGTGTTTTAAGGTCTTTCCTCTGATCTCTAGGCAAAATGCCTTACATTTCTCTAATTTGAAAAAGAGGACTGTGAAAGACACTCGAGTCCTGAGATAAATTTTTTTAAACATGCATTTTAAATAATTCCCTTTAGAAAAACTACAGATGGGATACTTTTTCTTAAAACTACCCACCTCCCTTCTCTTGCCAAGAGTGCATATAAGACATACTACCTATGCACTAAAGCCATACTTCTGTTGAGCTTAGGTAAGGAATGATTCATTTAATTACTCACATGATTAGCTTGTAACTTGACAAACGTATTTCAACTGTTGACTACAGAAAAGTACTTTAAAGTGTTTTAGAAAATGGAATTCTTCAGGTAACTGGGAATATGAATGAGTTCACTGGGCAGTTTGGAATTTTATGAAATGAACTAGTGTTGATTGCTTGGCCCCTCTACCATTCTGTCCCCAACTCCCTGGAAATGACCCTAAAATGGAGGCTTTCTGCGTTGTGGATATTCTACAGTCTGAACTCAGAGAAATTGATCTTTATTTAGGAAAACAAACAAAGGCAATAATATTTTGAAAGGAAGAGGTTTGGTCTGATTTTCCCACAAGAAAGGCAGGTTAGTCCATTGTACTGTTTCAGATTTAGACAAGGTCAAAATTCAGATGAAAAGGAAGAGATGTGAAGTCCATTCTCTTTAAACATAGCATGGCATAGTTTTATTAGTGTAATGTGTAATCCCAAGTTGCCTAGAGAAAGAAACTAATTCTATCAAAGTCTTTTCTTAGTTTCCCCTACCGTGCAAAGTAATTTGTTAATTCTGAAGCATTTGAAAAATACATAAGCTGCTGATATCAAGAAATGACCATTAAATAATTTGGTTTAAAGAATATAAACCAAAATGCAATAAAGCACACAAAGACATTATCTATGAAATGCCCAACAAATAAGTACATTCAACCTCCCACAGGTTTCACACAGGATGACTTTTGGTATAAAATCAGCAGCTGGGGAAATATAAAAACTATATACACCTGGCACTGTACTCTGGAAGAACACCCAACTGTTCATATAGGGCACGTTTTTGGTCTCCTGACTGGAAAATATTCGGATCTGACAAACAGGCCCTGCCAAGCAAGCTTCACTCAAAGATAAACTCCTAAAAAAAATAAACTCCTGGTCAGCAGCATTATCTTTCACCCACCTTGGAGCTGCCTGCAAAAGGCACAAAGGTCGTCCATGGAGAAGAGGAAGTGGTCTATGGAGAAAAGGGCTGTGATTCTCTCTGTATAAGACACTGATTCACTATATCAGAAATAGCTTGGTTTGCTGCTGTTATTCCCGTTGGTAAAATAAAGTAGAAGAGTCAGAAGTGGGGCAGGATTCATAAAACTTCTGCCAATAAAATAATATATTTTCTGTTTTGTATACTAAAATCTGGGGTTTTGTTTTTAAAGTAGATTTGAAGTCCTGCCTTATAATCTAGACAGAGATCTATATTCTCTCTATGGACTGAAATTATTAATTGACTAAGGACAGAAAATATAATACCACTAGACACTGCAAGATAACCACATTAGATTGTTGAAACTTTCTCTCTCTTTTTTTTTTTTTTGGAGAGGGCGGCCAGGTGATTGGGAGAGCTATGACAGGGAGGAGAGAGAAAGAGTGCCTGAGATGTTTCTTCAGTTTTCAAAGTACACATCAGAATCTCTCCAGGGTGAAACCTGAGTCCCCACAAGAAGAATGATATTGCAAATAAAACTCAAGGGCAGACAAGCAGAAATGTAAAATGATAAGCCAACCAAAAAACCAAACAGAGCTCCACAAGTCAACTCCATGCAACAGCCATGGTGCAAGAGCCTAGGAAATCACTTACTTTTCTCCGAGTGTCACCCGGAGGCTGCTCTGGAGTAGAGAAATTGGTTGTTGGCATTTTGTGTTTTTGCAGAAGACACACCCACATTCAGAACAGCAATTACTGCACTTAGAACTATATTTTTTAATAGAAACCACTTAAGTCGTTTATAACAAAAACTGCCTGCAGTGCTACATATAAACACACACACACACACACACATATTCACAGTAAAAATGCTGCAGATACATAGGGTTTTAAACATGAATCTATGGCTCTTCAAAACTTGGCAAGACTCTTATTCTACAGGTATTCTTTACTGAGTACGACTCAACTGCTATAGTTTCAGTTACACAATTACTTTCCATCAGCAAGTAATACTACTTTCAATAGGCTGGTTTCAGAGTCTAACACTTTTATAAAAATTCATTATAAAATTATAGACATTGTTGGTGATTTCCCAGGGAGTACAGGAAATAAAAAATAGATTTTCCAAAAAAAAAAAAAAAAAAGACAAGAAGTTTTACTACAGCAACCTGTGTTTGTGGGACCATTACTGAATTTGATTCTTTAGTCAGATACATTCTGTTCTGAATGAAAATAAAGCAAGGGCTTTTGGGCCCTCTGCCATGCCTGGTAAACATGAATAAAGCATAGGACAGCTTAAATAACTTTCTGCTCCAAAAGAGGACAACTTCTGTATCTGTGCATTTTATTTTCTCCATTCTGAAAAATAATCAAAGTAAAGATTCTAACTATAAAGGACTGGAATGATTACATATCTCCAAAATATCTGCAGAGTAAATCAGCCTCAATTTATCAAAATAAGATTTTTGTGTGTGTGCCATGGATCAGTTTCCTGGTATACAAATGGCAGGAGTGGTTGCTTAAGACAGGCTTCTTATAGTCAAAGATAAGAAGCCAGGTGAACAGATGAAAGGAAATGAAACCCAGTCTTCATAGAGCAGAAGGCAAATCCCAAGCTGTATCAACCTGAATATACACCATCATTAAGCTGTAAACGATATACAGAACAACTTCTTCATCCTCCTCAGATCAGAGACTAGGCAATTATCAAAAGACACCCAGAAATCCTACACTCAAGACACCGAAATCAAAATCCATTCATCTTATTCACATAACCAGAACATTTTAAACTAATATAAACTGGACTTCCAACTCAATTTTCATCAATGCCAGTGTTTACTTTTAAACCATCGTGTTACCATTAGTGACGGAAAGAAAATGAGAATGGGAGCAGATATAGTATTTCTGTTCTATAAGCCTTGCCTGTATTGTGTAGATTATTTTTATTCTTTATAATCAAAACAAAAATAACTCATCGTTTTTCTAAACTCTCATTTGTCTTTTACACAACCCTTCGACAAAGTTCATGAATAATTCAACTCCAGAAGTTTTCTGAGTGGCATTAGGGAAAATAAATTAATAGGTACCACCTGATAACTAACGTGTTTGAGTTTTCAATTACTCAAGGCTTTCAGGGTATTCTGGATCAGTTAACCACCATACTCAATCTGATAAGCCATTTCTTTAGCCAAAGGAGCTAAAGTGAGTATCTGTGGTGTTCAGACACAAAAAAATAGGGCTTTATTACTATTATTTTTATAGAAAAGGAATTTTCCTTGCCTTCAATTAAGATCACAGTTCCCAAAACAGCTCAATCTGAAACAGCCAAAGGGAAGGGGTTGGGTCTATTAAACCTCCAAATTGCAAATCTACTTTACTTTGAATCAACGTTTAGAATTTACAATAGGAAGTTAGTGCCTTTGTCCTGACAGATTTTTTCTTTAGTCTCTTTTAAATCTCATGAAAAGATGAGTCAACTAGATTCATCAGTAAAACCATAACTTTTGTATCATTGCTACCTCTGTCCTGATCATAATTTTATTTTTTAAATCTTGAAGGCTAGAGGCTTTTAAACACCTATTTTTTCCCTTTAAGTATTTCAACTCGACAAATACTTAGAAGAAACACGTGTGCTTTTAAGTAAATACTGGCTTTTTAACAATCAAGACAGGCCAAGGACAACTGCCAGATTAGCCCTCAAATTTGGGGGAAACCATGGATTCAAAAAAGAGCCAAATAAATATAACAGCTGTAGCCAAATAAATATAACAACTTTCCCTTGGAATTGCTAATGTCTATAAATTGATTTTAATCAAGAAAAGGGTAGTGATATTTATCCTGAACTGATGGCTAAAAGCCATACTGTACTTACCACCAAATAGTTCCAAATCTCTTAAGCCCTCAACAATGAACTTTTCCGAGACCCACCGCTAAAGAGGAAAACCCCAGAGAGAATTAGTACTTCTTCCAAGCCACAAAAAATTATCGATCAGCCATTAGAAAGACAAAAATACAACTATGAACACTGAATCATGCAGTATAGTTAGGCTACATTACTAAGGAAAAGTTTTGAAAAGAAACTGGGATTCAAATCGACTGAAAACAATAGATAACTCCTTGCTCTCTTCTTCTTTGTCTAATTTGGTGAGCAATTCTTAAATCTGACAGATGACAAGTATACTGGCCCTAATAATGAGGACTGTTTTTGTCCTTCCTGTATGTAAAACTGTCAGTCCATGACTGTCTACTATCGATGCTTTGGGTCATTATTGCCAATTTGATAAAAATACGATGAATTCACAGCACAGAAAACAGGGATGAAACAGGGTTTCACAAGCCCCTAGAAGTAAAAGGAATCAGCCAGCTACATATTCTTTCATCCAGTAGGAGTTCTAAAGACATCATCAACATTTAAATTTTCTACGAAGTTTACAAGGATTGAACTAGCTTGACTGATCTAAATTTTATATAACTGGCCTATTTCAAACGAGTATGGGTTTCCATCATACGAATCAGAGGTCTGGTTTCAACAGGTTGAGAGAGAAAAGCAGCTCATACATAAAAGCAATGGGAACAAGGCTGCATTTCACTTAAGGGCTGGTATTACTTTGAATCAAGATTTAGAGTTTACAACAGGAAGTTAGTGGCTTCCTGTGTGTGTGCTCAGTCACATCTGACTTTGCAACCCCCTGGACTGTAGTGTAGTCCAGTAGGGTCCTCCGTCCATGGAATTCTCCAGGCAAGAATACTGGAATGGGTTGCCAGTTCCTTTGCCAGGGGATCTTCCCCACCCAGGAATCGAACCCATGTCTCCTGCTCTGGCAGGTGAAAACCTTTACCACAAGTGCCACCCAGGAAGCCCATCGGCTTGAGGGTATTCCTTCCACTGGGTAGAGTTCAGGCCAAGGAAGGATTCTGTATTTTTTCCCCTCTTAATAGCAAAGTTTATTCTTTCCAATATAAATTATTCTTATTCACATAAACAGAAGAAAAAGATAAGGAACATTCAGAAATACGTTGCAAAAAAAAAGTTACATAATAAGGACTATGAATTGAAACTATACCATCATTCTCTATCCTTCTCTGTATCAGTTTTTTCCAAGTAGAAAAGCAACACCCTAAATAAAAAACTTGATATAAAATATTCATATGCACTGTACCACAAAATATAATTTACACCTTAATATTTAAAGAAAGTGGTATATTCAGGTAATTTCCTGATGGCCTAGTGGTTAGGATTCCAGGCTTTTACTGCTGTGGCCCAGGTGCAATCCCTGGTCAAGGAGCTGAGATGCCACAAGCCACAAAAGAAGGTGGTCTATTCACAATGTCTCATTTTACATATACACTGTTAAAGAGTTTTAAAATGATTACTACTGTATTTAAATACTCGATATTAAATACTTGATAATAAATAAGACAGTCTTTTACGAAATCATGGAAGCTAAACCCAGTATTTGTTCCTGAGGTCATTTTAGCTAGTGAAGCTCTCAGGTGTAATAAATTTTTTCAAAGAGTCTTCAGTTAAAACCTATGATGGCAGTTCCCTGGCAGTCCAGTGGTTAGGACTCTGTGCTTTTACTGCTGATGGCCTGGGCTCAAAAAAGTGTTCCAATGATTACAATTTGATACTGATTTTTAAAACCCACAAACTCACTGAAAACGTGCAGGACACAGGCAGATCATTAGTGGGTGCATATCTGTGATGAAAAGGGCCAGCAACTCATTTAATGTGTGACTGATATTCATGAAATAAGCCACCTTGTTTCTTTTCTACCAGACGAGCTGGTGGGCATGTGATATTCTGTGTCTCCGGTCAGCGTGCGCCTACAAGTTCTGTTCTTTGCAGTGGAGGCTGCAATGCCTGCTTGCCTTTCTACATCTCTCCCTTCTACATGATTCTGAGCATCACATTGAAAAATAAAATGTCTACAATATCTGCTAAAACACACTGCTTTTCGGAAAATAAAAATAGTAAAGGCAGAAGAGAAACACTCACCCTAATTCGCTCTGGTTTACTTACAAGAAAAGACATGAGTTCCTAACGTGTAGACCTACTTCAATTTCAAAAAATTTAAACCTAAAAGGAAAATAGACACAAGTTGTTAGTTAAGTCTGCTTTTGTAGAAATATTTGTTGATTAACAAAAACTTACTGAGTCAACCGTTCAAAGCATTGAACTAAACCTACAAATTGCTAGACTATAAAGACATTTTAGAGAAACTTCAGTGACAATANGGAAAATAAAAATAGTAAAGGCAGAAGAGAAACACTCACCCTAATTCGCTCTGGTTTACTTACAAGAAAAGACATGAGTTCCTAACGTGTAGACCTACTTCAATTTCAAAAAATTTAAACCTAAAAGGAAAATAGACACAAGTTGTTAGTTAAGTCTGCTTTTGTAGAAATATTTGTTGATTAACAAAAACTTACTGAGTCAACCGTTCAAAGCATTGAACTAAACCTACAAATTGCTAGACTATAAAGACATTTTAGAGAAACTTCAGTGACAATAAACCTGGATGTACTATGGCCATATACATTCCGAAATACTGCATCTCTGTAAGGAAAGTGAAGTTTGTTATAGGTTTTTAGAAAAATTTTTAATTTCTCTTGATGCCTTTGTAGAAGCAATTACCTTTAATTCTTTTGGTTGTTTACCCTTCTTTTTAATCACTGTTTTTACATGTTGTTTACATGTGATGACTTACCCATTTTAAACATTTATCTACTAACTTCCCACCATGGTAGGTGAAAACTAGGCTCTCCTACATCAACTGCACCCTACTTTCCTGCCTTCATTCTCTCAACATAGTTCTGACATAAATTCTGGTTAAAACCATGGTCCAAATTTACATTACTATGACTACACCAACGCGGTTCTTGCATGCTAAGTTGCTTCGGCTGTGTTCAACTCTTTGTGACCCCACGGACTGTAGCTGGCCAGGCTCCTCTGTCCCTGGATTCTCCAGGCAAGTATACTAGAGTGGGTTGCCACGCTCTCCTCCAGGGGATCTTCATGACCCAAGGATCGAGCTCGTAAGGAGTCTCTTATGTTTCCTGCATTGGCAGGCAGGTTCTTTACCCCCAGTGCCACCTGGCAAGCCCAAGGACTTGGTTCTTCGCAGAGGCAAACAGTTAGAGACGACTATGTCTTTTGTTTTACATACTCATTCTCCCACCCCACCCCCAGCAGAGTTAATAACTGCCTCATTTTTTCACTTGCTTGTTTTTCCATGTAGTTATTAACTTTTTCCAAATACCTCAACATTTCTGCTATTAGTCTTATCAATGTATTTTTCCATACACTCAAACTCACTCATTGCAATTTTTCCCTGAAGACTGCCTTCCTGAGGCCTTCCATCCTCTGGCTCTAATCTAGACTAGCTACAAAGTATTCAGCCTTTTTAACGTGGAAATGTGGGTCTTCCAATTCTGGGGAATATTATTTTTGTAGCAAGAAGGAACATCAGAAATTCTAATAGTTAAAGGTGTACTTCCAGGATTATCCACTCAAGTTATATTTCACTCCTACTTTACAACTTTCTACTTTCCAGGAAACTTCTTCAAACTTTATTCTCCAACCTTTTTGCTAAGTTTCATATTTTTGTCACCCACTCCCAAGACCTTTTGCCACTTCTCAAATGTATGTTTTTTCATGTCATCCTGATTTTGTTTTATATTTGCTATTTATAGTTGAGAATTTATATCTAGAATGGCTAAAGCATAATACATCATGACCAAGGAGGGTTTAGTTCAGGAATTAAAAATCATTTAACATTAAAAAATGAATCAACATACACAAAACTGTTTTTGAAGCTGCTTGCAAATAAAGAACAACCAATTTTAAGGAATTTTAAAAAATGATGTAATTTTATCTTATTAACTGAGTAAACAAGTAAAAATACAATCATTTCAATAGATGGAGAAAAATCATCTAACAAAATTCAACACTAAGCCACAAGTTTTTTAAAAAAACCTCTTAGTCAACTAGGAATAGTCGAAAAAGAATAGGATAGAAATGGGATTTACCAAGTCAACTTGGTAAAAGATACATATAAAAAATTTATAGCTAACATCTATTAATAGTAAGAAGAATGAATGAGTTTCCTCTAAGGACGGAAATAAAGCAAAAACGTTATCACTTCTTTTTATCACTGTACTAGTGGTCTTGGCCAATGCAAAAAGGCAAGAAGAAATAAAAGGCATACAGATGGGTAAAAAGGAAGTAAAATTCTTTATTCATAAATAACAAGACTGTATATATAGAAATCTAGTGGAAGCCACTCAGTCATGTCTGACTCTTTGTGACTCCACTGACTGTACAGTTCATGGAATTCTCCAGGCCAGAATATTGGAGTGGGTAGCCTTTCCCTTCTCCAGGGGATCTTCCCAAGCTAGGTCTCCTGCATTGCAGGTGGATTCTTTACCAGCTGAGCCACAAGGGAAGCCCAAGAGTACTGGGGTGGGTGGCCTATCCCTTCTCCAGCGGATGTTCCCAACCCAGGAATCGAACCCGGGTCTCATGCATTGCAGGCGGATTCTTTATTAACTGAGCTGTTAGGGAAGCCCTATGTAGAAACCCAAGTATTCTACAAAAAAAAAAAAATCATTTAACTTAAGACAATTAATTTATAAAGATTGATTATAAAACCCAGTTGTATTTCTATATATAGCAACAACCAATCAGAAAATGAAAATTCAAAAATACCATCAATAAACCAATGAAAACATAAAATGATTAGGAATAATTTTAATAAACTATGAGTAAGACCTGTAAAATGATAAAACACTGCTAAGAGAGATTAAAGATGATCTAGCTAAAAGATAATGCCATGTTCATAATTGGAAGACTCAATATTATTAAGATGTCAATTCTCTCCAAATTGATCTACAGATTCAGTGCAATGCTTATCAAAATCCCAGCAGACCTTCAAAAGAAATTGATAAGCTCAGGCTAAAATTTACATGGAAATATGAGGGACCTAAAATCGCCAAAATAATTTTGAAAAAGAAAGTCAGAAGACTTTTATTACCTGAACTCCAGACTTACTTTATTGCTAAAATAATCAAGATGGTGTACTTTGGTCTAAGGATAGATATATGGGTCAATGAAACAGAACAGAGAACCTACAAATAGACCCATACATATATGGTCAATTACTTTTCAAGAGAATGACCAAAGTAATTTTATGGGGAAAAACAGTCTGGATACAACTTGATATTTATTTAGAAAAAAATGAACCTCAATGCTGACCTTATACTGCACACAAAAATTAACTTGAAATGGATCATAGAACTAAAGAAAAAGTTAGAACTACTAAAGAAAAGAGAGGAGAAAATCTTCATGATCTTGGAATAAGTAGATTCAAAAATAGAACATCAAGAGCATAAAACATAAAAATATGACAAATTAATCTTTATCAAAATTTAAAATGTCTGCCTTAGAAAGACACCACTAAGAAACTGACAAGATTGGGAGAAAACATACTCTGTGTGCGTGTATGTGTGTATCTACAAAGGACTTTATATACAGAATATATAAAGAATTTCTCTGCTCAATAAGATAACCCATTTTGAACAATGGCAAGAGATCTGAACAGAAGATAAAGGAGTGGCCACTAAGCACATGAAATGATGTTCAACATTACTTGTCATCAGGGAAATAAACATAAAACCACAATGAGATACCATTAAACACCCATCAAAACAGTTAAAGACTGACAATACTAAGTGTTGACAAGGACATCAACCAGCTGGAATTCTCATACATTGTTGGTGGGAATGCAAACAACTACGGCCCCTCTGGAAAATAGTTTAATAGCTTCTTATGACTCAATAATTCTGCTCTAGGTCATCTACTCAAGAGACATGAAAACATATCTTCTCATTAGCTTGTATATGAATGTTCATAAAAGCATATTCAAAATAGCCCCAAGTTGAAAATAATTCAGGCATCTACCAACTGGTAAATAGATTTAAAAAATGTGGTACAGGTCAGGAAGCAACAGCTGGAACTGGACATGGAACAACAGACTGGTTCCAAATAGGAAAAGGAGTATGTCAAGGTTGTATATTGTCACCCTGCTTATTTAACTTATATGCAGAGTACATCATGAGAAACGCTGGGCTGGAGGAAGCACAAGCTGGAATCAAGACTGCCGGGAGAAATATCAGTAACCTCAGATATGCAGATGACACCACCCTTATGGCAGAACGTGAAGAGGAACTAAAAAGCCTCTTGATGAAAGTGGAAGAGGAGAGTGAAAAAGTTGATTTAAAGCTCAACATTCAGAAAATGAAGATCATGGCATCCAGTCCCATCACTTAATGGGAAATAGATGGGGAAACAGTGTCAGACTTTATTTTTTGTGTAGGTATATTTTGTTACAGGTAAATTATATCTGAACAAAGCTGATTTTCAAAGTAAAATGACTAAAATAAATACTCAGACATTCTTTTGAAGAATCTAGAAAAAAATCAGCCACATTTCCATTCTTTTTTTTCAGGTGGGCTAGGGTTGTGAGGGGCTTCCCTGGTGTCTCAGCTCGGAGGAGAAGGGGACGACGATAGAGGATGAGATGGTTGGATGGCATCACTGACTCGATGGACATGAGTTTGAGCAAGCTCTGGGAGTTGGTGGTGATGGACAGGGAAGCCTGGCATGCTGCAATCCATGGGGTTGCAAAGAGTTGGACACAACTGAGCGACAGGACTGAAGGTTGTGAGGGGCTGTGTAATCTGCTAAGAGATGTGAGAGGAGGGAGGCAAAAAAAAAACAAACTCAGAGAAAGGAATGTTAGTTAGAAACCAGTATAATTAAAAAAAGAAAAAGAGGGGATACAATTATTCTGGGCCATGTCTGTGGTGATATGAGCCTGCAGCAGAAAGAATATTGAGAAATAGATGGTGATGGGTGGGAGGGAGGCCCTAGAGGGAGGGGATACACATATATAGTTAAGACTGATTCGTGTTGTTGTAAGGCATAAACCAACACATCATTGTAAAGCAATCATCCTCCAATTAAAAAAACAGATGGATAAGGACAAAGAAAAATAAGTTAGTAAGGACACCATAAGTCATTAAGTCTATCCTCCACTCTTTGGTAGAACAGCTTTATAAACACCTGGATATAAGGTTATCAAGTCTCTGCCTGAAAACTCACTACCTAATCAGGGAACCTGTTCTACCTGTGAACAACTCTGATGACTTTTGTGTGTGTGCCTGAGTAACTGCGAAGAGTAATGTGTCAAAGACAAAACAGGAAAAGTCAGGGATGGAAGTTATTCTGGTGGAAAGATGAGTCTGAGTTGTTAAGTTGTGCTGCAGTTAAGAAACCAGTTATATATCCCAAGTGGAAATAGCATTTAGTTAGAAAAGTAAGGCTGATGCTTAAAAGAGGGGTTAGAGATGGCTCTGTGGATTTGGGAATCAGCAGCTAAAGCTGTACGAGTGACAGAAATTCACTTTAGAAGAAAATGCTGAGAGAAAGCCAGAAAGCTGGGAAGCAAGCACTGGGATAAGTTCATATTTAGGACATGGACATGGAGCTTCTTTTAGGATATGGAGCATCAAAGGCAATGGACTTCCCAGGTGGCGCGATAGTTAAGAATTCGCCTGCTGATGCAGGAAACGAAAGAGTCAAGGATTTGATTCCTGGGTCAGGAAGACCTCCTGCAGCAGGAAATGGCAACCCGCTCCAGTATTCTTGCCTGGAAAATTCCACAGACAGAGGAGCCTGGTGGGCTATAGTCCACGGGAGTCACAAAGAGTTGGGTACGACTGAGTACGACTTCAAAGGCAGGTAGGAAACGGAACCCAAAGAAAAAACTTTAAAGATCCTGCTTCCCCTCGTGGACCACTTACACTTTTCCAATCTATTCATCTTTTGCCTGTCCTTTTGCTATAGGAAGTCCTATCAGACTGCTTCACCCCACCCAGGTTAGATGCTTGGCCTGTGTATTCAATCGTTATACATACCACTCTCTCAACGGCCTATTTATCATTTTCTGTCACTAGAGTCTGTGAAGGCAGGGAATGCATCTTGTTTACAACAAGGAACAGCATTCCCAGGGGCTACTGTGACCAACACTTAATATGGACACTCTTGTGTCTGTTAAATTAATAATAGTGAAAATAAAGCAGCAGACACTTATGGTGAACTTAGCATGTGCCAGCATCTGTGCTAAATGCTTCATGGAGATCAGCTCACAATAAGTTATTATTGATCCTCATTTTACAGATCAGGAAATTAGGACTCAGGTTAAATGCCCAAATTTCACAGACATGGGACTTCCTTCGCAGTCCAGGGGTTAAGACTCCCTGCGGTCACTGCAGGAGAAGCAGGTTCAATCCCTGGTGGGGAACTAAGATCTCACATGCTGTATGACATGGCCAAAAAATTAAAATAAAAACAACAACCAGTAACCGAAGTTACACAGGCAAGTAATAGAGGACTGAGTCGGTCTATTCCAAAGCCTGTGCTCTAGAAGCTGTAAGTGATAACAGAGAAGCTTAGGGAGAAGCCTCAAGACTGAGTGTAAAGATGTAATGACTGAAAAGGCATCATCTGATTTGATAATGCTGACCAGATGCTAAATGGTATAGAAAGGAAAATATATTTACCTTATCAATTTTTCTTTTTCCCCTATTTTTGTCACTGGTTTTCTAAACTTCTTCCATGTCTGGCATTACAACTATAAACACTGCATTTGGGTCACAACACCTCTAAGAAATCCACTTAAAGGGCAACAGATTTAACCAGTTCAACACCTTATCTTATGGCTGAATAGGCTTGAGGCAGATCATCAGAAAAGATTTGGTTTCTTCAACTTTCAGGGACAAGAAACAATGTTGGGGATCTCTAAAGAAAAGCATAGATCAGTCAATGAAAAACTGTCTTAATGCCACAAAAACATATTGGAATTCGGTTCTACCCCAACAAATGTTACAATGAGAAAAGGACCAATTGGCACGTCTTTTCCTCTTTGGGAAGAAGTTAAGTTCGAATATAGTAGGATACCTTAGCAGAAGGCTGGGCAGAAAAGTTGGTTCCCCATTTCCTGAAAACTTGAACAATTTTATTTAACCACTCCCCTCCCTCGCGCTCACTTCCCTACCCCCATCCTGCATCTCCACCCCAAGGTGCAGTGGGCACTTAAGCATTTTGGAAAACAAGACAATTAGAAGCTCTGTTTAGGCTGATTCAGGGAATATCTGAGCTCTGTCCTTACGAGGGCTTGACCTACTGCTGCCTGTCCCGCCTGGGAAGAGATGCGGATGGGGGGGGGCGCAAATGGGGTGCGGGGAGAGGATATGCCTCCCCTTCGCTACATCAGGACAAACTGTCACCTGGGCCCCAGGTTTCCCACCTGGAAATCGGGGGGAAGGGGAGAGGAAAAGCAGGCGCTCGCCTCTTCTGCCCGGCAACTCCGCTGCGGTGTCTCCGGGCCAGGCCCAAGCC
Source organism: Neotragus pygmaeus (assembly GCA_006410875.1). Classification (NCBI taxonomy): domain Eukaryota; kingdom Metazoa; phylum Chordata; class Mammalia; order Artiodactyla; family Bovidae; genus Neotragus; species Neotragus pygmaeus. Next base: position 1,164,754 of record SJYV01033058.1, read on the forward strand.
TATTCTCTTCTCGGGCTTCAGCCCCTCATTGCGGGAATCGAGAAGGATTCGGGTTTACTTAAAGGGGGCCCGCGGAGGACGAGGAAGGCGAAGAAGGGTGGCCGCTATGATGAAGGCCCGCCCCTGAGGAGATGGAATCGGCGTCAGGGCGAGGAGGAACTGATCCCCGGAGCGCACCTGGCGGCCCCCGCCAGCCCGGTACCTGGTCCTGGAGTTAGCAAGCAGGCCCGGCCCAGTCTCAGCTCCGCCTCCTTGGTTTAAGGCCGCGCTGCCGCAGGACCGGTTGCTGGGAGGGAGGTACGCAGCGTGCCATGCNCTGAGTACCCAAACAAAAGTGAAATGGACTACACTCCTGGTAAGAAAATTACCATTAGCAAAGGGTATCTGTGGGTGAGAGGCTGAACGGTGAAGGCTGGAATAAACTTATAACCACCAGTAGGTATACAATTCATAATCCACAAGGACATCCTGTATCAAAAGACATGTACTCCACTGATTCTAAAAGATAGCTCTGGTAATAACCAAATTTAAATACCTCCAGGTATCTGTGGAAAGGAAGGAGAAACTATTTCCCTGCAACAACTACAATGGTGTCAATAGTCTTCAATAAGAAATCAAGTTTGACTTTAAGAAAATCTCCAAGAATAAAGAGACAAGACATTTGGTGAAGTCCTGTGTCTCCTACTCACATTTGATCACCAGGCCAGAGATAACTTCAGAGACTGCTACCACCATAATAACACGAGGAGGAAATGAAAAAAATGCCGCCACCTTGCGGACATCTTCTCTAACAGCAACCTGAAAATCCTTGCTGATGGCCACACTATTCACAAGGGTGCTGAGCTCTAACAGATACCCCCTTTCACAAATAGCCAGGGCTCAAATGGGGGAAAGAAGCTAAGGGAAACACAGGGGAAGCTAACAGGAAGAGGATATGAAGAGGTAAACACAATTCTGTTTCTTTAGAAAAGGACATGACAGTTTGCACATAGGAGGGATGCTAAAGTTACCAACAAAGATGCAAAGACATTATCACCTCTGCCTGAGCATTTTAAAAGGCCACTGTCAAAAACTGGACATAACATCAGTGGTAGAGTAACACTGGTACAGTGGACACTTTAGGGTACTGATGGGATGGACCTGGTAAGAGACACTATTCGCATGACAGGAAAAGTGCAGTTCCATGGAAGAAAAACAAATAAATAAAGAAGTAGAGACAGTATGAAAAATCAGGTCCTCTCCTGGAATATTTCAGAAATAAACAGACTTCAACCACCACACACACCAAACCAGGTCCCGTGGCACCACTCACAACATCAAAGAGGTGAAATTAAAGATAGCGTGTCTGGAGAGAGGAATGGATAAAGAAATGAGATATGGGTCTAGAGTGAATTTTAAATCAAGCATTGACATCTGAAAGGAAGCCATCTTCACAGATAGAGATAAATCCAGAGATCATCACACTGAGTGAAGGAGGGTCGATTCAATACACATTCTGGGAGGCAACAGAGCGGTGGAAATAAAAAAATCCACAGCAGGGAGCAGCCACACATAGGTGACGTGGACACCCAAACTGACAAGAAACTTATGGGTAGCGGGGTACCCTGGTGGATGGAAGGGATACATCTGNTACACATTCTGGGAGGCAACAGAGCGGTGGAAATAAAAAAATCCACAGCAGGGAGCAGCCACACATAGGTGACGTGGACACCCAAACTGACAAGAAACTTATGGGTAGCGGGGTACCCTGGTGGATGGAAGGGATACATCTGGAGCTTGGTATTTGGTTCTTCCCACATCTGTGCTCCCCTTTCTCATCTGTTAAAACTGGAATAATAATAGTTCCAGGGGACCTTCCCAACCCAGTGACTGAAACCAGGTCCCCCACATTGTAGGCAGATTCTTTACCAACTGAGCCACAAGGAAAGCCCAAGAATACTGAAGTGGGTGAAAACAAAGTGAAAGTAACTCAGTTGTGTCCGACTATTTGCGACCCTATGGACTGTAGCCTACCAGGCTCCTTAGTCCATGGAACTTCCCAGGCAAGAGTACTGGAGTGGGTAGACTGTCCTTTCTTCAGGGGATCTTGCAGACCCAGGAACTCAAACCTGGTCTCCTGAACTGCAGGCGAATTCTTAACTAACTGAGCTGTCTTGGAAGATGTTTATAGAATTACCACTATTAAATGAGTTAACATAATGTTTTAAAGTGCTTGACACACACATACACAANGGCAAGTGGGGAAGCTCCGCCCCGCCCCGCGCGGGAGAGGAAGCCCCGCCCCGGCCCGGCCCCCTAGGCTCGGGCGCGGCCCTTGGGGAAGCTCCGCCCCACCCCGACTGGGGCGAGGCTCGTGGAGAAGCTGCGTGGTTCCTGTGTCTCCTCGAGTGCGGCGGCGTTTTTCTTAGCAGCTACCTCGCACAGAACGGTTCTCCAGTTCTGAGTCACCTGATTACGCGCAGCGCAAACCTGAGGGCATTCGGTCTCCAACAGATGAAACCTGTGTCCCCGTGTGTGGAAGCCAGAAACCTAGCTTGTCCTTGATGTGGTCTTCTTCGGGGGTCTGAAAAGGGCTCTGTGAGCCTCGGACCCGGAAGCAGGAAGGAAGTGGGATGATTTCAATAATGAAGAAAGAGTCAAGGGGACTGAAGGAAGGCAAACCAACGCTGGCTGCTGACTTGGCTACTTTTTGGCGGGTTCTTTTTCCTTTCCTGCGGTAGGACTTTAGGAAAAATCAGTCTCGCACTTTCTTTGAAGACGTCTTAAACGCCCCTCACTTTGGCCTCTCGGGCACCAGACTGACAAGCTACAAAGGGGAGACCCACCCGTTCTCTGTGCCGCCTTCTATAAAGGGAGGAAAACAGCTTAACTATCTTTTTTTGTCCCTCTCTGAATCTTTTGTCCTGAATACTTACGTACCCACGACTTTGAGACATGTGCTGTTTGCAGAAACCTGTTATGTTTGCCTTTCTGGGGAGGCTAGCCTCAGCCAAGGGATTCAGGGCTTGAGAAAGCAATGAAGCAGCGAGTGATGGAGCAAGACTTCGTGAGCCCGCGTTTTTTTTTTTTTCTCAGTGACTTGCTCCTCTCACGGAGGCGGGGGTGGGAGTGGGCTGGATCCAAAATTGGATCTACACCATCCAATAATGAACACTAGCCCTTCCTGGCTAAGATCCTTGACACAGCTTTATACCGGTTTAACTTCCAAGATGGATGAGTTCACCTACATTCAAACGGACTGGTGGAAATTTGATGCCTAAGTCAATGTGAACTTTTTCCAGTACATCTCAAGATCTTACTGAATTTTACACACATCAGTCTGATCTTTATTGTTTTAGCATTCCCAAGCAGTATTCTCACTATTCTTTCATTATCAAATAAGATCCTTACCCAGCAGCGAACTTGGTAAATTGACAAAGCAAGGTAGTAGCAGAAAGTGAAGTAAAATCCTTGTGATGTTCTTTGGAAAAGATAATTTTGCCATGTAGTCTTTGGAAATAAGAGTACTAGAGGAGTCAGTGCCTGAAAAGATGCCAAATTTAATGCAGCCACCAGGATAGGGAATTTAAATACATAAGTACTTCCCATCTGATACCCAGCCTGGTAGCTACGTCATTTTCTAGCTGGGTGTCAGCTGGTCAAGAGGTCTAAAAGATCTCACCACCTTCATGACTAAAGCTAGTTTGAGAATCTTCTGCCTAGACTGTTTAAAGGAGCAAATTTCCTTGCAGAAAGGTCTCCTAAATCCAGATAACTTAGAAAACTGGTGTAATGAAAGGCCAATTTTTAAAGTTTACAAACTCAGTGTCTTCTTGCTTTGCTTTTGACTTATGAGTTCTGGGGTGCACAAGCTCTGTAAGGCTTCTCACTTATGTATAATAAGGGCTAGAACTCTTCAAGATTTCTGAAGCCTTCTGAAATTTGCTTGTTTGGAGATGGGACTGATGAGCACTGACTACAATGCCCTCTTCAAGATAGCACATAAATTAACTGTGGGAACAGTAAAACTAATTGCCTAGAATACTCGAAAGACAGCTGGAAATGCTTATGATGTATAGTTTAACAAGTTGAGCAGCATTATTTAATTTATAGAGCATTTTATATATCTAAGCAAAGCCTTTGACTGTGTGGATCACAATAAACTGTGGAAAATTCTGAAAGAGATGGGAATGCCAGACCACCTAACCTGCCTCTTGAGAAATCTGTATGCANTTGTGTCTCCTGCATTGGCAGGCGGGGTCGTTACCACTAGTGGCACCTGGGAGGTCCTGAGCACTTTACACCTAAGATCTAATATGATCCTCTGAACAGGCATTTCAGCAAGGTGAGAGTAGAGGACGCCCACTTACAGATGAGGAAAGAGACTTGTTACAGCACCACGACAGCACCTGGGTCGCAACCACAAACCCAGAGCTCTTTCCTGAAGCAGAAAACTGGCTTCAATTCTAGCTTTGCTTCAACCTTGTAAGTAATATAAGTACATGCAAGAAAAAGGCAAAAGAAAGCTATTTAAGCATTTAAGTTGAAAATGTGATAAGAAAGCAAAGTTGATACAACAAATAACCTAAATACTTATATAGAACTAAATACTTTAAAAGGCCTAGGTGTCTTTTAAAGAAACAAAAGTTACACTATTTGGAAAAGCAAATAGGTGGAATTAAAGAGGACAATTAATTTTAAAAGATGAAAATAAAACCTAGTAATATCCACTAAAAACAATACAGCAATAGACATAAAGTTCTTCCTTTTAAGTGAAGTCGCTCAGTCATGTCCGACTCTTTGCGACCCCATGGACTGTAGCCTACCAGGCTCCTCTGTCCCTGGGATTTTCCAGGCAATATGGATTGTCATTTAAAAAAACATAAAATTTTTTTCTGAAATTTGTATCATTTCTCAGGTCACAGCTGAAATGATGACATTCAACTTGCACAAAGATAAAACCATCACACTTATCCAAATGCAAATAAATATATCTTTGGCCCATCACCAAATTTCAGAAACTAAGAAAAGCAGTATTTTTCACTATTGTTTTAGCAGTCTGTAATAGAAGCCACTCTTACCGAGTGTAACTGTCTCCTCTATCTTACCTCTTTTCAAATCATTTAAAATGAGTAGAGGCCAGAACTTAAAGAAAAAGAAGCTGGAATGATAAAGTACAGTATTTCGTCCCTTGCGCCAAAACCAACAGGTCCCTGTACGACACTGCTCTAAATAATTTTCTCATTTCCAATTCCTATTGGATGGGTGGAATGAGAATGTCAATTGTCCCATTTAAAGAAAAGTTTCACATTGGTGCCTGACAAGGAAAGGTTCTATCATTAAGGAAACAGAATTGTAAACTACCCGCCCCCCACCTCAATAAACTCTGTCATGTTTTGTGTAGACACACGTGTTGTATCTATAACTTAAAGAACTCTGAAAGGATCTTCTTGGTTTCCACTGAAAGAAAAGCAAAACAGAATAAAGCAAAAATACACCACTTGGAGGATAAACCTAGATGATACACTTTTATAGTGCTATCATTTGCAGGAGAATTTTGCACATATTACCTCTTGGTGTTGATCTACATGTGAGGCAGGTAGAGAAAATAACTATTCTTACTATGTAGAAGGAAGAACGAGACTCAAAGAGGGTAGTGACTTACCCAAAGTCAAAGGATTAGTAACTGGTTTTGCTGGCACTAAAAACCAAGTCTTTATCTTCCAGTCCAGCACTTGTGGTACTGCTAAATGCCCATGCAATACAGACAAGACTGGAAGGCTTAGTGGTTTTCTAACATGACAGTCAACAACATTCTCCTTTCTTTGTCCTCTCAGTCACAGGAGAGACAATGGTGTCTTAACTTTAGTGGGGGACTTTGGGGGAGAAGCCTATTAATAGGGCTCTAAAAATAGAAAACATTCTATAAATAACTGGTAGGAATTAGGAGGGGGGTCCAGTGGTTGGGACTCCACGCTTTTGCTGCCAAGGGCATGGGTCTGATTCTCAGTTGGGGAACTAAGATCCTGCAAACAGTGTAGCAAGACCAAGAAACAAAAACAAACTCCAAAACCAAAACCTGCTAACAATTACAGGGAAGCCTGGTGTGCTGCAGTCCAGGGAATCACAAAGAGCTGGACGCGATTTAGCAACTAAACAACAAAAGGATTACTGTCAATGCCAACTCTTTTGAGGGAAAAGCATTTCAGTGCTGACTTTGACTGAACAAGAAGGACATTCCTATGGGCTTATACTCTTGTAGGGAAACCCCAGAAAAGTAAAGGCGGCACTCTGAGACTTTTGTCAATTAGTTTAATATATGTCCATAGGTAGTTCATATTAATGCTTAAATTACAAAATTAGCTGCCATGGTCCAAATGGGTGGGACTTTAAGAAAGCTTTTATTAATCAAAAGATAGCTAAGCATATCAACTTTGATTTCTAAAATGCAGGTTAAAGATTTGTAAAACAAGGCTAATTTGAGAATTATATAGCATTAAGTAATTCAACTTTATCCTATTTTTGTTATCTTTAATAACTTAATTTCATGAACTGTTAAAAAACTATTACATTTGCATCTCCCAGCTTACACATTTCTGCATTGACCTAGAGAAAAACCCATGTGGAGAGTTTCCATGCAGTTACAAAGGCAGCAGCACATGCTGTTTTCACAGCAACTTGTTATTGCTTCGGAACACACTGGCACATAAAGCATCAACAAAAAATACTCACCCACCCCTCTCCCACAAAAAACCCAACCCTTTCCCAGCCCCAGCAAAAATTACCTGGTACAAGAAGTGACTTAAAAAAATGCTTTCTCAGTAGGAAGCATTTATAAAATGCAGAGATCTGAACAAGCTAAATGCTCGCGCAGAACAGATGGGCCTCTCCCCCAAGAGTTCCTTCCTCAAGAGGCAGGAAGAACTCTCTGTAGTTTAGGAAAGCTCATGTTAAAAAGTATATTTATGCATATTCATGGCTACTTCTTTGAAGAAATATACCCAGCCTCAACTGTGGAAGAGATAAAAGCAGAAGGAGAAGCAGAGGGACACAGCCATAACGGAGTACAGAGCTTCTCCATGAACATCCGGCAGGCTGCAGCAACCAAGGAGGATGTTTGTTGGCTTCACGCAGACCACTGATCTCANATAAAGGACAGATATGGTATGCACCTAACAGAAGCAGAAGATATTAAGAAGAGGTGGCAAGAATACACAGAAGAACAGTATAAAAAAGATCTTGATGACCCAAATAATCATGATGGTGTAGTCACTCACCTAGAGCCAGACATCCTGGAATGTGAAGTCAAGTGGGCCTTAGGAAGCATCACTACAAAGAAAGCTAGTGGAGGTGATGGCATTCCAGTTGAGCTATCTCAAATCCTAAAAGAAGATACTGTGAAAGTGCTACAGTCAATATGCCAGCAAATTTGGAAAACTCAGCAGTGGCCATGGGACTGGAAAAGATGAGTTTTCATTCCAATCCCAAAGAAAGGCAATGCTGAAGAATGCTCAGACCACCACACAATTGCACTCATCTCAATGCTAGCAAAGTATTGCTCAGATTTCTTCAAGGAGGCTTCAGTAGTACGTGAACCATGAACTTCCAGATGTTCAAGCCGGTTTTAGAAAAGACAGAGGAACAAGAGATCAGATTGCCAGCATCCACTGGATCATCGAAAAAGGAAGAGAGTTCCAGGAAAACATCTATTTCTGCTGTATTAACTATGCCAAAGCCTTTGACTGTGTGGATCACAATAAACTGTAGAAAATTCTGAGAGAGATAGGAATACCAGGTCACCTGACCTGCCTCTTGAGAACCTGTATGCAGGTCAAGAAGCAACAGTTAGAACTGGACATGGAACAACAGACTGGTTCCAAATAGGAANATGTATCTATAACCTCTGTAAAACTCCAAGCCAAAAGAGAACAGGTGATGAAATAAGAAAACGCTCAGCCACTGGGAAACTTTACAATGAGAAATGAACTGGTAGCTTTTGTTGCCTGTGAATTTTGAACTTAAAGGTGGCATTAGGACTTAGCTCTCTGGGATGGCTATTACATGGCTTTCACTTTGATTTGTTTCATCTTCATTTGCTTCTTCTCCAATTTCTTTTGCTCACGCCTCAAAGCAGCTTCCTAAAGAGAAAGAGGGAATCCAAACTAAGATTTAAGTACTTGTTTAAAAAAAAATCAGAACTGAATACTGCCTATACTGTTTAGGCTAATACCACAAATAACATTTCAGAAGATAGTTATAAGAACTGCTAATATGTATGTTGGTTAATGAAAATTAACTTGAAGTAAAGGTAACTAAAATCTTTAGAGCGAAATTAGACAGTACACTTATGCAGACTTTGTTATTTTGATTTTTCCCAAATACAAAAAACAGTAGCCCAACTTTCATCATAACATATGTATCTGCAAAGGATTTGTATTTCAGTTCAGAAAACCTTAAGACCTTGTTTGATCAGGTTACTAATTATAAATCTCTTCTTATTAGCCTTTACACCTGAGCCCAACACCCTTCAATCCATAATGTCTGATTGAGAATTTTTATCATATATTTATTTTGGAATTAGGAGTCTGCTTGAGNAAAAAAAAAAAAAGAATTAAGAGTGTGAGGTCATGAAAGTAAAGTTCTATGCACACAGTTAGCCCTTTAACTTTTCCTTTTGGGTATCACTTACCCATTTTAATGAAAAGCAAACAGAAGTGTAGGGAGAAAAATGAAGTCTAACTCTAGAGTTTCAGCTCTTGCCTCTGATCAGCCTCCCTTGCAACCCCCTCAGCACACCCACAAGACTCGCTAGCTTCATCCCCCTCTCCCATCCTGCCCTCCATCCTCCGTGTGGTTACACACGCACTTGTCTCGCTCACCTTTCTTTCATGTCTCACGTCAAAGACCAGACTGGGCGCTCACGTCCTTGAATAGGACATAGTTAGGAGACTGGAGAGATAAGACTGAACATAAAGAGATGGCTCGGGGGTGATCGTTTCTAAAAAGCAGACGAACGGTAGCATCTCTGGGACTAAAGTTTCAAGAGAAACGAGCTAAAAGTAGAGCTTTCTGAGTTGGGTAGGAGTCTGGAGAACCACAATCAGAAGCACTTCCCGTTGCCTTGGCTGGAGGCGGGTGCAGAAGTGAGAAGGGAAATGCGTGCCGTGTAGGACCTGATGGGTGAGACGGTTCATGTGTTACAGACCAGTGGACAGTTTAAGGCACTGAAGTAAATGGACATCATGTCCTCTCTTGGGGGACCCCAGACTCTAGGGTTCTGTGAGGATATTTGTGTGTGGGTTAAGGGGTTAGGAATTTGTTAATTTCTTTTTTTTTTTAAATACAAATGCCCAGCTACATCTCATTTTGTTTTATTTTTTGGCCGCTCCTCGAGGATCTTAGTTCCTCAACCAGGGTTTGAACCCCAGCCACGTCAGAGAAAACACCGAGACCTACCTACTGGACTACCAGGGAATTCCTGTGAGTTTCATTTTAAAAAATGTGCAATGAGTTAATTTCCAAACCTGATTCTTTTCCCTCTGCATNGCTAAAGTAGGAAGTCAAGAAACTCTGGGAGATGGTGATGGACAGGGAGGCCTGGCATGCTGCAATTCATGGGGTCATGAAGAGTTGCACATGACTGAGCAACTGAACTGAACTGATATACACACAAACATTCATAACAAAATAAAGATGGAATACTCATGATGGTCCCCCTTTTGTAACTGTCATATGGTTATAAGCTGGTTTTTTAACCACTTTCTTCTGTTATCCATTCTATATTCCTTTTGCCTTCAGCAAGCACCTCAGATGGTTGTGGTTAATTACCTATTGGGGTGATTCATTCATTAAGGCTCTGGGCCATTAGTAGAACTGGGTTGTAGTTTTCCATTGACGTTAAGCACAGGTCGTAATAATTGTAAGAAACATCTTAAAGGATCTTGTGTACTCCAGATGTGCTCTTTCTTACCTCCATTATGGAGTAGTAGTTCANGGGTGATTCATTCATTAAGGCTCTGGGCCATTAGTAGAACTGGGTTGTAGTTTTCCATTGACGTTAAGCACAGGTCGTAATAATTGTAAGAAACATCTTAAAGGATCTTGTGTACTCCAGATGTGCTCTTTCTTACCTCCATTATGGAGTAGTAGTTCATTTTCACCTCGATGTTCATGATCATTCACCCAGACAACACTGTATGTACCTCCTGTCTTTGACTCAGAGGCATAAGGAGCCATAAATAACCAGTTTTAACTTCCAGTTCAGTGTAATCATTGCTCTGTCTCCTGAAGGAAGCGTTTTCTCTCTGGAACTAGGATCTCTAGGTTAATAGAGCGTAAAGTCTTAGGACCAGGAATCAAAAAATTGTCTAGTGGGTTACTAGAGGTAATAGTCAGTGGTGCCACTTCTATTTCCGCCCTGTGATTCCTGGACCTGTGAATTCTTGCTATGGGAGAAGCAGTCCCATATGTTGGACACTTGATTTGAAGCATATATATTATATGCAGTCTCCTGGAGAAATTTGCTCCAGGACTGCCATCTCCTAGCTGCTATATCATAGGACCAGTCTTATTTTAAAGGTTGAATTGTTTCCCAAGAGCCCTGTTTTATACAAGTATTACTGGGGAAAGTCACCTATCTTTTAAATTTTTTGTTGGACATTTTTTTGGATTTTTTTTTTTTTTAATAGGACTTACTGCTCATGGTAACAATGTGAATGAAGCAGAGAGTGAGCATGGGGAGGCTCTCAGATGTCTATGTCTGGTTTGCTTATTATTCCAACCTAGTCAGCACCATTATTTACCCTGAAAACCTCTACCCTGAGAATATAGCCTCCTATATTATGTATTCAAGGAGATCGTACCTCCACAGGAAATGCAGGAAGGACAGTACATTTAAAAAATAAGTCTGTGGGCCAAGAGTGGCCAAAACAGACCTTTGTAAATGGCTATTTTATTGCATTTCTTTGGATTTAAGTGAAGAATGCTCTCATATTTTCTATTTATGGAGGCTATCTTTAGATGTCAGCAGCCATAACTGTATTTTGGGGAGTTATTTACAATATCCAGAGTACTCATGTAAATTTCCCTCCTTTCATCTCCACTGTCTCTTCTCAGTACTTTACATCTGGTGCCATATCACTGGACCTAACCTCTGCTGAGAATTTCATTTCCCTTTTCTAGACTTATTGTTATACTTGATACTTACTATTCTCTTTATGTTTGTGTCCAGAATACAATGTCACACATTTTACCAGTTGCTAGAGGTGTTTCTTATTCTTTGTAGTTTTTTTCAAAAGGGATTTATTATTAATTTGTAAGCTTGTTTCCTAGGCTTGCAAATACTCCTTCTGTTGTCCATATTTAAGACAAGGTTCCTTTTTAACAGACTCACTTCCTTGGCTGATTGTCAAATCTAGTATCCACCATGAAGTATGAAGGATCTTGCCCCTTTCCTTTTAGTTCCTTGGTTATGTACACTTCAGGGAATAAATGTTCTTCTAAAAATATTTTAAGAGAGGAAATAAAGAAGATACCTATTGTGTTAGCTGGAATACATGATACATCTCTAGGGAAATAAGCTGATTGCAAGTAATTAGGTTTCTGGCTTCTGTCTGCTCATGATTCAAATGCTCTTAAAGAATGAAGGCTAAATATGAGATTTACATTGTTGAAATGATGTATGCTGGGCATTCAGCTGCATATATTATCCATTAATTATAAGGATAAGTTATTATGGGGCTTGAGTAGTTCACTTGTTTCTAGAAGCATTTTAAAGTACTGAACTATCATTTTTCAAAAGGAAAAAGTAACAATTTTTCTTATAAATTAATAGAATTGCAAATGAGTCTCAAAATCTATTTGGCTAAAATGTAAAATGAAAGTTGCTCAGTCATGTCTGAATCTTTGCGACCCATGGACTGTACAGTCTGTGGAATTCTCTTGGCCGGAATACTGGACTGGGTAGCCTTTCTCTTCTCCAGGGGGTCTTCCCAACCCAGGGATCAAACCCAGGTCTCCCACACTGCAGGCAGATTCTTTACCAGCCGAGCCACGAGGAAAGCCCAAGAATACTGGCATGGGTAGCCTATCCCTTCTCCGGGGGATCTTCCCGACCCAGGAATTGAACAGGGATCTCCCGCATTGCAGGCGGATTCTTTACCAACTGGGCTATCAGGGAAGCCTGGTTAAAATGTCAGTAAATAAATAAATAAAACCCCCAAGCCCAAACAGCATAACACACTACTCAAAGCAGCAGCTGTGGCCTCAGTTGCTTTCTTGAAGACTGCAAAGAGACTAATTTCATCATAGTTGCAGGTTCTCAAAATGTTTTGCTCTAGATTGTGAAAATTTTTGAGATGACTGAGGTAACTTTTCATTATTTAGGAATAAAACAAATATATATTTTGAAGTTAATATCCTGATATAAAAATAATACATATTATTTTGCATCATAAAATACTTTTGGTAATCATTCTGAAATATCCATTAGTATTTTGCTATTACTCCTACATTATATTCATATATACACATACAACAGTGATAGTATTATATAAGCCACTGTATTGATGCTTTTTCAAGTGGGGTAATATCTCCTTTTTCCCTGTTTCTTTTTTGTTGAGCTCTACTTATCTTAATCTATATCAGACTCTATCCCTACCCCAGGTAATCTGAGATGATATGCTTATGCTTATAATTTCATATATCTCACCATGTTCATTTTTCATATATACATATGTCATTTACATATTTAGAGTAGATGATCTTTGTGTAGTCCATGCATGTATTTTTTTCTGTATCAAGATATTCTATCTATCAAGCATACCCAAGCTCCATACTTATACCTATGTATTATCACTGTTAGCCTTTATAAACCTGGGTTCATTGTATACATGTTCACTGTTTTAGCAAACCTTCCTTGTAGGACCCCTCCATGTCAGTTACTTTACCTCCAATTTATTTCTTTTAATTCCTCCCATAATAGACTTGATATTATTTATTCATCCATATACTTGTTGATATCACTTACTGATACTACCTTTTTCTGTTGATATTTTGTCACTATTAGCATACTATAAGAAATTATCTGTGAAAAGTGAAAGTGAAGTTGCTCAGTCGTGTCTGACTCTTTGCAACCCCGTGGACTGTAGCCCACCAGGCTCCTCTGTCCATGGGATTTTCCAGGCAAAAATACCAGAGTGGAACCCATTTCCTTCTTCGGGGGATCTTCCCGACCCAGGGATCGAACCCAGGTCTCCTGCATTGCAGGCAGATGCTTTAACCTCTGAGCCATCCTTAAATTCTTTTTGTTTTTCTTGAATTGGAATAGATTCCCAGGAGAGGGCTTTTTGGATCATAGAGTCTGTTAATCCATTTAGTTTCTGAAAAGGCTATCAAAACTTATAATCCTCTAGCAATATGCAAGTGTGCCTTCATAGTCAGGCCATCTGTTGTTGTTATCTATTGTTTAAATTTCTGTCAGTCTGATGGAAATTATCTAATACTTTATTGTTAATTTGAGTTTGAGCATCTTTTCACATGCTCATCAGCTGTTTACTTTTATTTTTATATGAATTATTACTGATTAGAGCTAGATTCCAGAGAAGGCAATGGCACCCCACTCCAGTACTCTTGTCTGGCAAATCCCATAGACCAAGGAGCCTGGTAGGCTGCAGTCCATGGGGTCGCTAGGAGTTGGATACAACTGAGTGACTTCACTTTCATGCATTGGAGAAGGAAATTACAAACCACTCCAGTATTCTTGCCTGGAGAATCCCAGGGATGGGGGAGCCTGGGTGGGCTGCCGTCTGTGGGGTCGCACAGAGTCGGACACGACTGAAGAGACTTATAGCAGCAGCAGCAGCAGCAGCAGCAGAGCTAGATTCAGCTGCGTGAAATGAAACACTCAAAAGAATAGTGCAATGAACCATATAGATGGTTGATTCTCTTTGTGATAAAAGAGATCTAGAGTAGACAATGCAAGTATTGGTGGTTTTCTACAGTGACCTGGGTTCTAGCTCCACTCTGTGCTCTGCCACCTACATTCTGTTTGGTTTACTGTCATGGACTGGAACTTCAGCTACTGAATTCCAGACACTTGCAAGTGGGAAGAAAAGGAGTAAGTGCTTGCTCCTTCACTTTAAATAAATCTTTCTTAAATGCACATATTAATTTTTCTTAAATAGATTACACTAACTCGAAGGTAGGCACTGCTGCACATAGTTAGCTTAATAGTTTGCAAAATGTAGTTCCTTATATTTTTGACTGGGCGCCTGGTTTAAAGTCAGGTTTCTTTTACTAAGGAAGAAAGCAGAAATGTGCATTAGGAAGCCACAAGCATCTGTGCCACCCCTATTCTTTCCTATGTTGCTACTGGATTATCTTCCTTATTAATTTTTAAAAATGTATTGAAGTATAATTGATTTACAGTGTTATATTGCTTTCTGCTGTATAACAAAGTGATTCAGTTATACATATGTGCGTTCCTTTTCATATTATTTTCCATTATGGTTACTTACAGGATAATGAATATAGTTCCGGGTGGTACACAGTAGGACCTTGTTGTTTATCCATTCTGTACATGTTAGTTTGCATCCCAATCCATCCCTCCCCAACCCTGCCTTCTTCGGCAACCACAAGCCTGTTGTCTATGCCTGTGAGTCTGTTTCTGTTCACTGATAAGTACATTTGTGTCATATTTTAGATTCCACATGTAAGTGACATCACTTGGTATTTGTCTTTCTCTTTCTGACTTACTTCACTTAGTATGACGATCTCCAGATCCATCCATATTGCTGCAAATGGCATCACTTCATTCATTTTTATGGCTGAGTTGTATTCCATTGTGTATACATACCACATCTTCTTTATCTATTCATCTGTCAATGAGCTTTTATGTTGTTTCAATGTCTAGGCTGTTATGCATACTGCTGCTCTGGACATAGGGTACGTGTATCTCATAAAACTATTAGCAAACCAAAACTACCAATATGTGAAGAGATCTTTTCTATTAATTTTAAGGTATTTCCTTGCCACCTACATATGTAAATATTATATAGAATTTGTTTATGACATAGTTTACTGAATAATAGCTTTAATTTTCATGTGGTCAAATAGGTCCTTTTCCTCTCAGTTTTTTGTTTTGGTTGGGAGCTCTTCCTGAATCTTTGCATGTAGATGATTATATAAACTTTTTCTAAGACTTTAGAAATAATTGCTTTATTCTGCATATTTATGTATATAATCCATCTGTACATACATTTGCAAATGATTTTCATATTTAACTGAGGGTGGTTAAGTGTTTAAATTATATTTTTCTTAATAGATGCTAGGTATGTTACCATTATGGATTAAAATGATAAAATTCATCATCTTTTTTCTTACTGAAGTACCACCCTTGTCATTTAATTGTCTTTTCATGTGTACTGAAACACACTTCTGAACTTTCTCTTCTTGTCTATTTCATATTCTTTTGTTAACATCATAGTGGTCTGTGGTCATAAGTTTTAGGGGTTGCAAATTACAGTGCATGGGTCAAATTCAGCCCTCTGCCTGTTTTTGTAAATCAGGGTTTATTTGAACATGACCATGCCCATTTATTTTTGTGTCATCAGTGATTCTCTTTGTGCTGAACTAGGAGAGTTGAGTCATTGTGACAGAGATTATATTGCCTCAAAACCTAAAATAATAACGGTTTCTCTACAGAAAATTTGCTGTTTCCTAAATAACTAATTGAGTGGCACTTCACCAGATTTATAGATCTGCACATTTGTTAACTGTTTTGAGCAATAAGATGACACATATAAATACCAGTACAAAATATACAATTAACAA
Source organism: Neotragus pygmaeus (assembly GCA_006410875.1). Taxonomy (NCBI): domain Eukaryota; kingdom Metazoa; phylum Chordata; class Mammalia; order Artiodactyla; family Bovidae; genus Neotragus; species Neotragus pygmaeus. The sequence continues at coordinate 1,180,564 of SJYV01033058.1, forward strand.
ATTATCTCAACGATGTTCTTGACATCAGAAAGATGGTCAATTAAGGAGGGAATTGGATAGTAAAACATTTCATATTAGTATTTATTTTTCACTATTAATGAAGTTGTTATTTTACAGATAAAGAGTCCTAGTGTAGATCTTATTACATTATATTTAAATATTTGTGTTATTTTTATTATAGAAAATTTCAAATACACATTTAAAAAATTGAAAGAACTGTATAATGAACCTCTCAGTACACATTTCTCCTGTTTAATAATTATTACCATATGGCTAATATTATTTCATTTATCCACCTAATCTCTTTATACAAGCTCAATTTTTTTAAAAAACAAACCCAAGCATCATATTAGTTCATCTATAAATGTTTGAGCATGCATTGCTAAAGGTTAAGGAATTTTTGTTTTAACAAATCCACATTACTATCAGTTCAGTTCAGTTCAGTCGCTAATTAATGTCCAACTCTTTGCGACCCCGTGAATCGCAGCATGCCAGGCCTCCTAGAGTACACCCAAGCCATGTCCATTGAGTCGGTGATGGCATCCAACCATCTCATCCTCTGTCATCCCCTTCTCCTGCCCTCAACCTTTCCCACCATCAGGGTCTTTTCCAATGAGTCAGCTCTTCGCATCAGGTGGCCAAAGTATTGGAGTTCAGCTTCATCATCAGTCCTTCCAAGGAACACCCAGGACTGATCTCCTTTAGGACGGACTGGTTGGATCTCCTTGCAGTTCAAGGGACTCTCAAGAATCTTCTCCAACACCACAGCTCAAAAAGCATCGATACTTCGGGACTCAGCTTTCTTTATAGTCCAACTCTCACATCCATACATGACTACAGGAAAAAACATAGCCTTGATTAGACGGACGTTTGTTCACAAAGTAATGTCTCTGCTTTTTAGTATGCTGTCTAAGTTGATCATAACTTTCCTTCAAAGGAGTAAACGTCTTTCAATTTCATGGCTGCAGTCACCATCTGCAGTGATTTTGGACCAGAAAAATAAAGTCAGCCACTCTTTCCACTGTTTCCCCATCTATTTGCCATGAAGTGATGGGACGGGATGCCATGATCTTAGTTTTCTGAATGTTAGCTTTAAGCCAGATTTTTCACTCTCCTCTTTCACTTTCATCAAGAGGTTCTTTAGTTCCTCTTCACTTTCTGACGTAAGGGTGATGTCATCTGCATATCTGAGGTTATCGATATTTCTCCCAGAAATCTTGATTCCAGCTTGTGCTTCTTCCAGCCCAGCATTTCTCATGATGTATTCTGCATATCAGTTAAATAAGCAGGGTGACAATATACAGCTTTGATGTACTCCTTTTCCTATATGGAACCAGTCTGTTGTTCCATGTCCAGTTCTAACTGTTGCTTCCTGACCTGCATGCAGGTGTCCCAAGAGGCAGGTCAGGTGATCTGGTATTCCCATCTCTTCAAGAATTTTCCACAGTTTATTGTGATCCACTCAGTCAAAGGCTTTGGAATACTCAATAAAGCAAAATAGATGTTTTTCTGGAACTGTCTTGCTTTTTCAGTGATCCAGCGCATATTGGCAATTTGATCTCTGGTTACTCTGCCTTTTTAAAATACAGATCGTGAACTCCTTATTGCCAAATTCAGACTGTTTGTAAGCTTGAACATCTGGAAGTTCATGGTTCATGTATTGCTGAAGCCTAGCTTGAAGAATTTTAAGCATCNAGTGTTTAAGGAGGGTATTTTAATGGTTGTGTGGGAAAGGAAGATAAAATGGTGAATTTGTACAGTGTAACTTTCAGGGAGACTGCCCTGTACATGGCCAAGGTCTGCAAATGTATGCTTCTATTGTCTTTACCTTTGTGTCCATCATTCCGTCTGTGACTTCTCCCATCTCTGACAGGATGGCCAAGGAGTCAGGCAGTCCATACTTCGCCCCTGACTTGGGTTTGTCACTACAAAACTCACTCTAGAGGAAAAAGCGGTTGAAAGTAAGACACGATATTTTATTATGCACAGGAACTTCTTTTCTCAAGAGAATAGGTACTGACCTGTTTCAAAGTCATACAACTGGTTAACTCATATAATTATCTTACGCCCTGAAGTTGAACTTTTATGTAATAAAGAGACATAGTTTCTACATATTATTTGAGTTAGAAGAACCCGACATACCAGATCTTGCATCTCTTTCTGTAGTCGCACCAAGGCTTTCCGAGTACCAACAGCAAACACGTAGGTATCCATGTCTTCATCATTCATAGTTACCTTTATTTGCTTAAAAAAAAACCAAAAAAGCCCTCACCTATTAGGTTCTATGATAGGCAGATTTCTAAGAGAGCCTCCAAGATTACAGCCGACTGCCACATCCTCCCCTTGAATATGAGCTGGACTTGGGAATGTGGTATTATTGCTCCCATAATATTGTGTTACTTGGAAGATGGTCCCTAATCAGCTGACTGAGTTAATCAAAAGGGACACTGCCCCCCACCCCAAGTGGACTGACATAATCAAGGGAGTCCTCAGAAGGGACTGGGCCCTACTTAAAGAAAGTGTCAAAGTGTGAAAGGACAATGGAGTGGGACAGGGAGGTGGAGAGGAGGGAGGGGTGGGAGTCGGACGGACCACATGGCAAGTGCCTGAGAAAGGCCTCGAGGAGCTAAGAATGGTTCCCGGCAACAACTAGCAGGAAAATGGGAACCTACAACCACAGGCAGCTGAATTCTGCCAAAGCCTGAATGGCCCTGGGAAGAGGGGCCTAAGCTCCAGACGCATGGCAGCTCCGTGCATCACCCCACCCCCAAACCTTGCCCCACGCCTCTCTTCCATTTGGTTGTTCCTGAACGTCATCCTTTACAATAAACTGGTAAGTGTAAAGTGTTTTCCGGAGTTCTGTGAGCTATTCTAGCAAATTATTGACTCTGTGGGGAAGGCTGTGGGAACTCTATAGATTTATAGCTGGGCAATCAGATATCTGGTGGCCTGGGACCTGTGAAGTGTGGGCAGTCTTGTGGGTCTGAGACCTTTAACTTGTAGGTCTGGCACTAACTCCAGGTAAACAGTATCAGAACTGAACTGAATCGCCGGCCACCCCACTGGCATCTGGAGAGTCAGAGAACCAGTTGCTAGCACTGGAAGCCAGAACTCCCCAGAAGCAAGTTACACAGTTTTTAATGCCCTACCCTGGACCAGAGAGATAAAGTTATAAGCCTGAAGAGTCTGGTATGATAAAACATGGTCCTGTTTCTTTTATTAACTCTTTAAAAGCTTAGCTCAAAATATACTAGTATATATAAGGATGAAGGAAATGTTAACAGAAGGAGATATGGCAAAGATCTGACAAGATGCCAGCTGCTAAAGAAAAGGTTTTCTACCCTTTGATCACTGAGGGGAAACTACACAAAGTAACATCTTAAGCAGAACTGTCCTGATAAAAGGGCTTAAAAATACAAAGAACTTCTTGTTTGCTGAGGTTGTTTATCATTGCAGGGGGAAAAATAAAAAAACAAAACCAACAAAAAAAGGCAAAAGGCTGCCTGGCTCAGAGGAAAAGCAAAGATTAACTCTACCTCAGGAAAGAACTAAAACTGATTACCACAACACAATAAAGAATAATTTCTACGAAAAAGATGCTGACGATGCAGCAAAACTTCCTCCTTTGAGTTTTAATTGATGAGGCTCTAAAAATGTGTGGATTAAATAATCTGTGGCCATATTAGAAAAATTATATAAACAAGCAGTTTTGCAACAACAAAAAGGAGAGCTTTTAAATAATAATTGAGTTTCAACCAATAAAAATATATAAAATATTGTATATTACTGATACAGCCCTTATTAACCAGATATTATTTGTAGCTCCTGGGTCACCCCCACACCCCCAGTTGCAGCTAGCTGCACACCGAGTGGAACATGATCTGTCTAAACAGAAAATGTTCCATTTTGGAGGGGACAAAGGACACGAGTTGTCATGAAGTCCAAGTATAATCCAGACAAGAAATGGAACAAGCTCTAAGACATGAAGAAGCCAATCTGTACAGAGAAAACCGGGGGACGAATACCTACCACTTGATCACTCACTGGCCTCATCATCCGGGCCAGGACATTCAGTAAGTCCTGCCTCTTGAGGAACTACAAAACAAGAAAAAAGAAACCCAAGAGAACAATTGCAACTTCTACTTGCTATAAGGTAAAGACCTCAGAAGGGAACTCACATGCTTTATAGAATACACACTACATTAGCCAGTCAGTAAAAAGACAATACTTAAGTTATTTGCTTGCATAGCGTGCACAATCTTAGCTCCCTGACCAGGGATTGAACCCAGGGCCCCTGCAGTGGAAGCACAGAGCCCTAATCACCAGACCACCAGGTAATTCCCCAAAGACGATTTTTAGATCTCATTTTAAGTTCCCCACTTACCCTCAGCTGGATAAGCATCCCCTCACAGCACACCCGGCCAGAACACCACAGGTTGTAAATGTGCTCATTCTCCTGGTTCAGCTTTCCTGTGCTGGTGGCTTCCTTGTTGGTTCCATCATCCCCTGGGGGTAAAACCACTTACCATGATCCGCTGGAAATGTTGGGCCTAATCACCACTCTCTCTTCTACTCTGACCCCAACATGATGGTAACTTTAGGTGAGCAATACTTTGCTATCTTATAGAACTCTACTTTACACATAGATTACAAGAGATGGGCATTATTCCTTTTACTTCTTATTGTCGCCATTCAAAAATTATGGACTCTAGTATTACTTGCCTATCCTTATCAGTGAATGACATCCAGCTTGGAGTATAAATATCTCAAGAATAGGTACAAAATGGAACAAAGTCAGTTTAAGTATCTGCCAAAAGTTTTTTAACAAGAAAGAACTAAAACAAAACCTATGTACTGAATAAAAAATATCATTAGTACTAACTAGTCAGCACTCCCTCACTGTGTCTCCTTTCAGTTAACTTTATCCAAGTTTGCTTTTTCAGCAGCAAAATAAAAGCGGTATTGAGCTGTATTTTAGAGCTAGTGTGTGTTAAAGTGTTAAGTCACTCAGTCGTGTCAGACTCTTTGCGACCCCATGGACTGTAGTCCACCTCTGTCCAAGGAGTTCTCCAGGCAAGAATACTGGAGTGGGTTGCCATTTCCTTCTCCAGTTTTAGAACTAGAGAAAGCTCAAATTCTAGTCATTTCCTCTCGTCATTAATTCATTAAGTGTACCAAAAAATGTGTCCAGCCTTATAAGGTAAAGCAGACTGATACACCAACTAAAAACATACCAGAGGAAGTGAAGACATTAAAGACTGCTTATATTTTTCCTAATTTCCAGGTTAAGAAGTACTGAAAGAATATACTATTGTGAAAACATGGATTTTGGAAGTAGGTAGACTAGGTTCTCATGGTTGCAACTGAATAGCTTAGACAAATTTTAACATCTCTGGACTTCAGTTCCCTCTTTAGGAAAATAGAAATTATATTCAATTGAAAATTTTGTTCTAAAGATTGAATAAGAAACAATGTACGTATGCCAAGCACTCAGGAAACATAGTACACAGTCCCACTAAAGAGCAGGAGAGAGGGATACTTGCTCACTATCAAAGGGAAACAAAGTGTTTAAAGCCAAACAGAGGTGCAGGCGGGTGAGTCAACCTCACCCTCCACACAATGCAGGGCCTCCTCTAAGGCACTCCAGCGTACACCTCTGCATGCATGCACGCGTGCTAAGTACACCTGTGCAGTGGATCTCAACCCAAAGTGCCAAAAACCTGAAGGAATTCTGAGGGACTTCTAAAAGATGAATTGAAAGCATTTCACAAACTACCAAAAATGTCAAAACTCTTTGCTGTTGGCTAGATTTTTATCAACTTGTTTTGATAACACTGATTACCTCAATTCTATTGGAAGCTGCATAGCAAATAATGAATAATGAAAGAGGAGAAAACTATTTCATAAATGCAATGTATTCATTATGCAAAATCTAACAAAAAAGGGATCCTTGAGAGAGGGAAAAAAGCATCCTCTTCACAGTGCAGGAAAGCAGTTAGATGCTGATTCTGAGAACAAGAAGCAGTTCTTACCGCGTAGTTTTCCAGCAGGTGGCTAGACCTGCATTAGCTTAACTTACCTACTAAGGTAAAGTTGCTCTCCAAAAGCTCCCTGTGAGTGTTAAACCAGGCCTGAGCAAGGCGACTATTTTTATTCTTCCCGATGATGTAATTCATGATGTAGGCAAGCAGACCAGTCACCATCAAAATCTCTAGATAATAACTCTCCCAACTGTTCTGGAGGTGTGCAGGAACCTGAGGAAGGACAGTCATTCCATTTAACGTTGCCTGAGGCTTTGAAGGACAAAGCTAACTCGAGGGATGAAGGAGAAGGAGTCTACCCATACATGGAAGTGGATCCTTTAGATAACTGTCACTGAATATGGTTATACTTCGAAAAATGGCCCATTTCAGTGTTCTAGGTCATTTTTGTAAAAGATTCTTCAAGGAAATCGGAGGATAATCAAACGAGATGAAAAGCTGGAAACCCCTCTGCATTTATCTTGATTCTGAGCCCCATCCCCCAAATAACCCAAAGTCTATCCTCTTCATTCTTTGGTAGAAAAACTAGGAAGGCTAGAATAAAAACACAGGGGTTGCTTCTCTATGTGCACAGTGTTAACAGAGGAACTGATGTCAAACTCTTTCATGGCTCCCAGGATTACATTGATGCCAGCTGCATGTCACTAATTATATTTCTGAGATTAATGACAGCAAGATATTTTGTTTGTCAGTTTCGGATTCGAAATCTATATACCTACATCAACAATCGTTATTGGGTCTTTGCTTTTGCTAGAAGAAGTATCTGGTTTGTCTTCATAACCTTCAAATTCTTCATCATCATATGGCTCACTCTCAGTATCTCCCTCCTACAAAAACGAGGCACAATCTGTTTCCCCCATAAATGTCACGAGCAATTTTATCTCATTTTTACAGGCACCCTTTGTAGAGGAAAACAGAACATGAAAACAGCAAGCACAGGACACAGAGATATGACATATTTAAACAAATGACAGCTCTCTGTGCATCTGAACCCTGGGTTCTAAAGGACACAATTTCCGCCCACCCACACACCAACACACATCTAGCCCACTCCTTCCCCACTTTCCACAGAGGAGAAAAATACAGTTCATTCTTTGCTGAATATAAAAGGTGGCAGCGAACCACAAACATTTAGAAGAGCTCCACCTGCTGAATAAAAAGGAACATACAGAGAGTAAAGGTCTCCCTAAGTGCTAGTTACACCATATCCCATTCTTCTAATTTCCCAAGAATTCAGTGAAAAAGCAGCTTTACCTGGGTATCCGCATCTTCAAAGTCTCCTTCTTGGCTTTCATCCTGCCCTTCCAACTCCACAGTGGTCTCATCTTCATCATCTTCAGTGGTGATCACCCGTTGAGGAGATTCAGTGACGGAATCTTCTGCAACATCCTCAAATTCAGCAAAGTCATTATCATCATACTCTACGATGTCTTCCTCATCCTCAAAATCATCAAACTTGGCTTCAGAGACAGTCCCAAATATCAAAAGGACAACACAGAAAGCATGGAAGCCTTTCATTGCACCTTAAAAATGAGTCAAAGAAAAAAAAAAAGACAAAACCAAAAAACCCTAAATGGACTGCTTTTCTACATATACTGATCACATTTTGTAAACAGTTAAAAAATAAATCTAAGATTCTCCCACTTTTCTTACTGAATACTACTCATTTCAGATAGTATTATATAAACAATAAGGTGAGGCTCAAGAGGCCTGGGTTCTAGTCTGGGCTCTCTCACTAGTTATCTGTAAAATCTTGGACAAGTCATTTAATTCCTTTAGGTTGCGTTTCCATTTATGCTGTGTATTCAGGAAGCATTTTTTGTTTTGAGTGCCTATAAAAAGTTTTATATAGAAACCGGGAAGAGGAATAATAAAGAATGAGATGCAACTGTTTATTAGTTGTAATAAAAATAATACATAAATAGAAAAGCTCTTCAGCATTAAATCAACTTTATATGTGCAAATCATCATCACCATCAAAGCAAATGTTTAAGACACAAAGTGCTACGCATTATCCTACAGGCTTTACAAAGAGCAACTAATTTAATCCTCTTAACAACCCTCTGAAGGAAGTAGCTTTATTAACAGGCCCATTTCATATAATGAAATCTGACTGGCAACAAAATGTGCCAAATGATATGAATATATTAAGGATGATGAAATCATCTTACCAAATGTGTAACATTTTACAAAAAAGGGAAGTGCATGTGAGACAGAGTTTGAACAGTAGCTAGATTTCAATCACCAAATCTATTTAGGCTGTATTTCTAGTCCTCTCTTTTTATCTAAATACCAGCCCTACATCACCAAACGTCTAACAGACACATCCATTTTGATGCCTTACAAACTTTTTCTGTATAGTATAATACATATCAGGTAGTAAATATCATAGGCTTTGTGGGCCACATACCTATCTCTGTTGCATATTCTTTAAAAAAAAAAAAAAAACCCTTTTAAAATGCAAAAACAATTCCCAGTTTGCAGACTGTACAGACAGCCTGCCTCTCAGGCTGCATTCTGACCCTGCCCAAAAGTCATCTCAAAATCAACAGGTACTTGAATTTCTCTATTTTGATATTAGTATCAGTCCCATATTTCTAGTTCTTACTTGTTGAAAAGAGCAAGATACCTAATTTCTCATCTTCTTTTCCCTTTGAAATCTAACCAGTCACCAAATTCTGGTGTTTCTTTCTTAGATTCCCAAAGCCACCACGATAACCCAAGTTATCACCACCTACTCAAGAAGTACAGTATTATTCTAAATGGTCTTCCCTGTCTCAACTCTCTCCCTACTTCTCTCTAAAAACTACCATTATTCTTCTCAGACATGACTATTGTTTTATAAGGATTCAATAACCAATGAAGGCTAACCAGTTCCTGTAGAATAACATAAAAACCCCTCTGGCTATCACTGCTTTTCATAAAATGCTCCTACCAAAGCAAATCAAACATACTGTCAATGAGCACATCACTGTTTCAGATGCTATGCCAAGAGAGTCTAGCTTTAAGGATATGTGTTAGAGCATGATAGGAAAAATCTAAAACTGGTTAAATCATGCATATATACAAAAACAAGCTTACTTTTTGTTCATTAATGAATGAAGTTAGAACCCAACCCATGTTGTTTTAGAAGCAAATATTCAAACAAAAAGGTCTGGAAGTTTATACATATACATCTACATACAAAGAGTAGTTGTTATGTATGATAGGAGTATGGGCATTCTGCATGATTTTTCCAATTTTTCTATGATGTTTTTGTAATAAAATGTTCTTTACAAAATAAAAGGATAGTTCTCGCCCTCAAGAAAAGGCACTGTAATGTGAGGAACAGCTATAGCACAGAGGCAGGAAGCAGCACATTTTAGAAGTCTGGAATGATAGAACATTGGGTTTGCAGACCCAAATGGGATAAAGGAGGCTAAACAGGCCAGCACAGGCCAGATCTTGATGATGTTGCTGTTTAGTGGCTAAGTTGTATCTGAGTCTCTTGTGACCCCATGGACTGTAGTCCACCAGGCTTCTCCCTCCATGGGATTTCCCAGGCAAGAATACTGGAGTGAGTTGTCATTCCCTTTTCCAGGGGATCTTCTAACCTGGGGAATGAACCTGAGTCTCTTGTGTTGGCAGGCCAATTCTTCACCACTGAGCCACCAGGAAAGCCCAAGAACATGACGGTTCTTAAACACCACACTAAGACGTGTGGATAATGAGAATCAACTAAAGGATTTAGGTAACAGAGTGCCACAATCAGATCTGTAATGTAACCCTGACAGCTCATACAAAATCAGAGAAGGGCACCTGAGGTGGGAAAAACTGGAAGTGTCTGAGACAGACAGAAGATAAAACATGACTGAACTGGCAGTGGTATTGGGAATGAACAAGAAACTAGATATGACAGGTATTTAAAAACTGTATTTGTCAACCTAAAGGGACTGAACATAAAGAATGTGGGAAAAGAAGATCCTGGGTGATTCCAAGTTTTGGCTTGATTAACAGCTGGACAAAGTCATCCTTGAGATAAAGAACAACAAAGGAGGGGGAAAAAAATGGGGGGAAGACAATAAATTAAATTTAATCCCAGCTGAAAGGTTTGGAGTATTTTCATGCAGTATGTTAGATGGTTAACATTTCTCTCTTAATTGTCACAATCCCAAAAGGTATTATAACTTATTTTACAAAAGAAGAAAAGGAAGCAGTTTGAAATATAAGCCTAAGCTGGAAATAAGATGGTATGAGAATGGATCAGATCCCCAAGGAGTATGAAGAGTTAGATTTTTTAAAAAAGGGCCAAAACATCTTGAAACAAATCGTAACAGCTAAAAGGTGGGAGTGGTAGGGAGAATTAGAATGGGAAACTAAGGAAGAGATGGAGAAAAAAAGAGACTTTAGTTCAAGTGCTATCATGTTACAGAAGCCAAAAGAGAAACACATCTCTAAGGAGACAAAGGTTGGTTTCAATTGCAGCAGAAAGTTCAAGTAAAATATGGACCAAAAATTTCCATATGTTAACGAGGAAGTCAGGATTAGCAACTGCAAGGAAGTGGTGCAGGATGCATGCAGGGAGCTGAGCACTAAGTGAACGGGTGGCAAAAGGGAGTGAGTACAGACTAATCTCTCAAGGTGCTATGGCATCGTGAATATTCTGTATCTCATATTTACAACACCATAAATTCATAAAGGAAATTGGTTCAATATCAAAGACTATTGCCCAATAGCCTCCAACTCATGGCTGCTCAAGCAATAGTCTTAGAATCGGACGAAGGTCATAAATTTTGAAAGGCACAAATGATTTGAGAAATGCCACCAAGGAGAGGTCAATATTCTATCCTTTCCAACATTTGATCTTTGAGGTTAGCACCAGAGGACATTTTACAAGAAAACACAGATGCCTTCTTGACAACAGTCTCGAAGAGGTTTGTGCTGTGTCTCCACACACTCTTCAGCTTCATGGGCAATGGTGGAAAAAGTATGAAAAGGAGTACCTATGTCGGTGGAGTTAGATTTGCTTTAAAACATCAGCTCTGGGCTTCCCTGGTGGCTCAGTGGTAAAGAATCCACGTGCCAATGCAGGAGACATGGGTGCAATCCCTGATCAGGGAAGCTCCCACATGCCTTGGAGTAACTAAGCCAGTGCAGGACCACTACTGAGCCTGTGATCTAGAGCCTGGGAACTGCAACTCCTGAAGCCCGCAGGTCCTAGAGCCTGTGTCTGGCAACAAGAGAAGCCACTGCAGTAAGTCCAAGCACCACAAGCAGAGAAAAGCCCTCCCAGTATCAAAGACCCAGCAGAGCCAAAAATAAATAAATAAAATTAAAAGCAAAACAAAACATCAGCTCTACCATTTGCCAGCTGTATGATCTTGGGCAAACTACTTCAATTCGTTTCCCAGGTACAAAAAAGGGAGCTCCATTCACTCCATGCCTTGTAGGGCTACAGTGGATGTGACAGGAGATAGGTGCTTGGCACATGTAAGGCCCTCAATAAATAGCAGTTCCTATTACTTCCTTCCACTGTGCCTTAATGAACGCCCTGTAAGATGTAAAAATACTTCATCTTTAGTATTCCCTTTTAGATCCGCGTTTGAAACTTTTTGAAATAGAGAAGCAAATCCAGGTTAACATTGGCACAGTCAGCCTGACTGCCCGCCTGCCAAAAGGTCTGTGAATTTCCACTTAGAATGTTTACACTACAGAAGCACTTCTAAGATAACTCAGCACTGTAACAGAGCCCCTTTAAGGGTATTTAGGTTAAAATTATCCAAGCCATCTGTGCCTTGGCCTTCAGTCTCAGAAGTCTCTCTGCTGGCACCTGTCAACTCATTTCTCAAATGCACAAACCCTGCCGGAGGGGCAGACCCAAGACTCCCTGGACAGGCCACACCGGCCCTGACAAGTCCTGTCTGATTTCTTCTAGCTTATTCGGCAATCTCAGCGGTTGGTTTAGTCGCTAAGTCGTGTCCGACTCTTTGCAACCCCATGGACTGTAGCGCCAGGCCCCTCTGCCCATTGCATTTCCCACGCAAGAATACTGAAGTGGGCTGTGGTTGGGTCAGGACTTAAAAACGAAAGATGAGTGTTAAG
>SJYV01033058.1:1201262-1279365 GCA_006410875.1 Neotragus pygmaeus
TCACTTTCACTTTGGTAATTATATCATTAACTCTTAAAAAAAAAAAAGTCAATCTAGCATTTTTGCTAATTTTTCCACACAAGGTATATTTGCAGATAAAAACTATGAAATCTATATATATAGTCAAGTTTTTAGAACATGGGTATGTCTCTCTAAAAAATAATTGTCAAAAAACAATTTGATTGCATCAAAGTGCAGTTGTCAAAATGCATAGTTAAAACTGTGATGCTGCTTGTTTGAATCTAAAAATTCTTTATAAAGAAATTTTCCTTTTAGCATTTTTAGTTGGTGATTCCATACGGCCTTTTGTTTCATTAGGATCAGGCGGCTAGAGACATGAAGAGGCTTGAAGAAAAGGACAAGGAAAGAAAAAACGTAAAGTAAGTTGTTTTCGTCTTCTTCAGAAAGGTTACATGAAAATTGCTACATTATTGCAAAGCCTGTTCCCCCAAAGTTTATAAAGAAAAATTAAACTACACAAATGTCCTGACCTAAAGTTATTACCTTAAATAATATTTCTATAGGTAATAGAGATGACTGCATCTGCAGTAATTAAAAAGCATTCTCTTTGGTATTCAACTGTAAATAGTTTTTAGTAACCACAAGAGCGAATTACACAGGGAAGCAAGAGAGCATCATTTCTAGTTTGGGTTCATTTTTCTGAGTTTTGTCCCCATAGCTAATATAAAATAGGTTTATGCATATGTGGTTGATTTTTAAGATGTAACAGTAATTATATACAAAAAACTATGTATATTAATAAATAATAAAACCTGATTTGAGAGTGACATGCTTTAGCAACTAGTCAGAGCTTGAAATACTTTATTTTCTAGGAAAGAGAGCTCTCCTCTTTCCCTTGCTGAATATGCTTTTCTGAAGGCTTTTGCTCCCGAGCTCAGGCAGCCAGGTTGGGCTTTTCCCTCTGCTTGGCAGTCAGTGCTCAGCTCCTCCCGAGGCTCCTGTGCCAGACGGGAGTGTCTGCCCTCTCTTGGGCGCTTACTGTGTGTTGTGCTCCCTTCAGCCCCTCCACTGGTGGTGTCGCTTGCCCTAGGAACAGCAAGTGCTCTAGGGTAGGCAGAAAATCTGATTAAGAAGCAATGGTTGTGGGAATTAAGCAACTATACTTTTCATAGTTCCTGAGAGATGCAAGTGGTGAAGGTCCACTTCTCCACATGAACTGTTTTAGTCCCAGATTTTAAAAAGAGTTGTAGTTTTTCTCTCTGTCCCTGAGGGTTTTGGCTGAATGCAGTTACTCAGAGCTAAAAACTCGGGCACATTAAGGCAGTTGTGACCATCTTTAGTGTATACCAAATGCAGGTGTTGTTCTTGTTTCTGTTTTTTTAATACAAAATCCTTTTCACAACTGCAGTGTGTTTGTTGTTTGGGATATATAAGGCTAGGGCCCTTGGGTATCTCTCTTCACAAGTTTTTACTCCCTATATTCTTGTTAGTATTGATACATTTGATGTTTCTAGGGGTACCACATCATCCCATTCAAAAGAAATGCAAACTGCAGCTTATAGTGTGAAATCAGACATACATGGTGGATGGATGGCTTCCAGTGTGCTTACTGCTACTTTGTTATTGTTAGTGTTGAGAGTTCCTGTCCTGTATGGAATTCAACACTAATGTGCTATAAGTATGGAGCTGGGTATGTGGAACATTTGCAGGGAAGTTTGTTTCTCCGCTTGTTTTTCCAGGGGTATTCGAGATGACATTGAAGAGGAAGATGACCAAGTGAGTTCCTATGCAGTATTTCTATCTTTTACTTTCACCCCACAAAGTCTGTCCTGGGGACAAGCTAGAGCTTGTCTTGACTGAAATGGCCATTCCTGACATTCAGCAGGGAATGTCATTTGACTTGCTCCTTTTCTACCCGTGTGACCAGTTGGTAATATAAATATTCATGTGGCTTTCCCCCATGTTGAAGATGGAAATTTTGGTCAAGTACGGTATCAAAAACAAAGATGAGCTTTACTCAGCGTGATTTTTTAAAACCCAAAATTAATGTTTATTCTGATAAATCAAGAAGTAAAATAGTATGGGATCTACAGACAACCTCTAGTAACACCTAACCTTGACCTGTTTCTAAGGGTTCTGTTTGTGATTCGTGTGTTTCAAGATGGAACATTCATTAAATGATAGTCCTTTAGTATTTTTTTCCCCCATTCAGTTGTGGGATGGAGATAAGGGACCCAGAGTGAACCCTTTCTAGGTTGGTGACCCTTCTAATCAGTGTCAGCTTCCAAACTTAGATTGGTAAAGCCACAGCATGTGTTCCACAGCTCTCACCAGGGTAGGTAGTAGACACTGTGTAGGGTAGGAAGGCTGTGGAACTGACAGTTTTATAAGTCTTCTGTTAAGCAAGCTGAATCACTTTATGGTAGTAACTCTCATTTCCTCTGATTGTCCTTCTGAATACTGCTATTGGTAAGAGTCTTGTCTTACTGGGTAGGTATGTAAACTGTGCAGTCATCTGGTACGCTGTGCGCGTTAATTACAGGAGCAAAAATGTTCTGTTATACTTGGGTATGATTATGATCTTGTGCTTTCCTGCAGGAAGCTTATTTTCGGTACATGGCAGAGAATCCAACTGCTGGTGTGGTTCAAGAGGAGGAGGAAGATAATTTGGAATATGATAGTGATGGAAATCCAATTGCACCTTCCAAAAAAATCATTGATCCTCTTCCTCCCATTGATCACTCAGAGGTACGGTATTTCTTGCTGAATTTGATTTTTCTTTCAAGCTGATGCAGTTTTCCTCAGCTTTAATATTTAGGTTTTCTGAATAGCAGAGTACTCCTCTGATTCATACTCCTTATTGTGTCATGAGAATATTTCTTTGGAATTTTGTCGTATTTGCCAAGTGATTGAGTCAGAAGGTGGCTGGATGGCTGAGACTTTGTAGCCTGTACTGTTCAAGGCACAGCTGAGTCTCTTGCTCACATTCAGTTTTAGGTGAAGAACTTTTTTCAAGCAATTGTACTTCTTTTCCATACCATCACTTACCATCTTCCTTTCACTGTGGGTCCCTGGGCCTACATTTGTTTTTTAATTGCTGTAAATCTTTACCATTTCTCCCAGATCTGGGGCAGATGAAAGGCTGTTCTTAAATCAGGAAAAGGAAATGAGGATATCAGTGTACTCACTTGGGGGAAAAAATCAGTATTTCATCCAGGTTAAATATCAGACAAGAGCTTGCATACCCTAGTGATTCTAGATCTAGAGCAGTGGTTTTCAAAGTGTGGTCCAAGGACACCTAGAAGGATCTTTTCACGGAGTCTACAGAGTCAGAAGAATTTTCATAGTAATGCTAAGATTATTTGTCCTCTTCACTGCGTCAGCATTTGCACTGATGCCTAAAAGCAATGCTGATACATTAGCCTGAATCGGGACAGTGGTACCATTTGTTCCAGTTGTCACTCCATTCTTCCCTGTGTGACTATCACAGTACCAAAAATAAAAGCCAGCTTCGCTTAAGAATATCCTTGATGAAACAATAAAAATTATTTAATCTTTACTCTTACATTACTTTTATATTCCATGTGACAAAATGGGAAAGGGCAGGTAAACATTTTTATTGCGTGCCAAGATAAGACAGTTGTCTCAAGGAAAGACACTTAGGTGTTCAAGTTGTGAACTGAGCTAGCTGCCTTTTTTTCATGGAACACCATTTTCACTTGAGAAAATGATTGACACATCAAGGAAAACAAGAGTGTCTCTTGTCAGCAATAGAAACTCGAGTTTTCAGGCAGAAATTAGAATTTTCCTTCCTTGGCTTTAATCAGAAGAACACATTGCAATAATTTGAATGCAGTAGGAAATATAAGATTTGGAAAAATGTGAAGCAGTATTATAAAATAAAAGTTATCTTTATTAAAGCATATGTGTTAAAGTGTCATGGGGTTTGATATTTTAACATGAATTATAAATTTAAATTTTTTATTTTTAATACAGTACATAACACTAGATAATAACCATTTTTAAAATGAAATCTCATTGTATTTCTGTTAAGTGTAAAGGGTACCTGAGACCAAAAAGTTTGAGAGCTACTGGTCTAGACTAGAGCGTGGGTTATATTTAGTTTTTAAAATTTTCCTTTTGTGCAGCTGTTACCACGTAAGGAGTTGGCATTTCACATGTGGCAAATGAAGCTACATAATGAAATCTATCTGGGAGGCTGCATCCATGATAAAGAGTGAAAATATAATAAGGGAAAAAACACAAGTATTTGAAATAGTTGTCTAATAAAATATTTGAGATACTTGACAGAGTACTCAAACTTCATCCTGCCTGGGGTATATCCCATAGTTGTCCTAATGTAATAAATAAGAAGTCTGCCAGGAGAAACCAGAAGTGAAGAAAGAATACCCTTTCTTCACATTCTTCTTTTTTTTTTCCTCTTATTTGGAAACCAAAAAAAAAAAAATTGGGTGTGTAAAAAAAACTTCGATATTTGTATATTTTTGTAAATAAAGACAAAAATTGTTACCCTCATGGACCTTCTGTTGATAAGAGAACTGAAGAAAAGGGCTTGGTGCAGCATTGTGGGGAGCTTAATAAAAGGTCCTGTTAATAACGCTAAAGGAGAACTTAGTTCTTTCTTTCTCTTTGTTGATAGTACCATAGAACGATAATTAATTTTAAGCTGTATCTAGAATTATAAAAATTTTGACCACCTATCAAAGGCTTAAGTTCTCCTTAAAAAAAAACAAACAGATTTATTGTAGACATATCATGTCAGAAAGAGAATCATTTGGCCAGATTCATATGTGGTAATATGCTAGTGTTTTGTTTTCTTAGTACAGTAAGCTATGAGAGGAGTAGTAGAAATGACTTCTTCCCTCTTTGGAATTGGAAATGCTTGACAGTACTTTTTTTAAGTTAACATAAACATTTCCATGTTTTTAAAAAGAATGGAACTCCTTAGAAATATTATCAGAGACCTAGATCTAGGTGAACAGCTTACCACAAAGCATATTTAAATGTTACAGGGCAGACTATCTGAGTGCTTTGGCATTAGAGATCCCTTGGTCTGCATCAAGGCTGTTCAAACAGGAATGGGAAACAGTTCTGGTTGTCTTTTCAGGATTTGTGTCATGAATACGTGAATTCCTTTTTTCTCTCTAGCTGGTTATGGCTTTACTTGTATTTGTGAAAGGTGATTTTGCATTAAAATCAAACTTACAGGATCGAATCTTGAATTCTAGACTAACTTTGAATAATTGGACCTGCAGATTGACTATCCACCGTTTGAAAAAAATTTTTACAATGAACATGAAGAGATAACCAACCTCACCCCACAGCAGCTAATAGATCTCCGGCATAAGCTCAACCTTCGGGTAAGTCAGCTAGTAAGGCAGAGATTCATATTAATGTTAATTAGTATAGGGTTAGTAGTGTTGCTTATCCATACTGAAATAATCTTGAATTTCTTCTCCAACAGTCCCTCAACTGTCTTTGATAGAGGACTAATTAGACCCTTTGGACTCTGGGGTCTTGATTTTACTGTTTTAGTTTTACAGCTGTTTTAGGATAGGATTTTTAAAATTTGATGTATACACATGAGTTGCTATATATATCTGTTCAGTCAACTTTGTGTAGTTTTTTTTTTAACTGTGTATTGTGTTGGAACAATAGGTCATTTGACCTTAAAACTAATCGGTAAGTGTTTCTGATTGCCATGAGAGCAATGTGCTAATTAAGAACTGTTTTGGGTGGGCTAAAGGCAAGTGGTCCCCATCTTTAGAAAGAGGAGACAAAATTAACTGATGTGAACAAATGGGGAATCTTAAAATATTTCAAGATTAAGGTGCACTTGCTTTTCACATTATATACGGCATGATTTTTTAATTAGGTGAAGAAATTAACAACTTTACAAAATATGCATGCACTAATATCAGAATAATAGTTTTAAATTGTCCACTAAAAAGCTTTGGGTTGTATGTTGGCCACATTCGTTTAAGGTTCTGCTAGATACAAAGTGAAACATACAGGTAGTAAAATGATGTCTGCTGTGGTGTGGACAACTTTCTGGCCATACCAGTTGCTACGTGATGTTTGAACTTGTTTCCTGAGGGGTAGGTGGTTGAGTGGTTTTTTTTTGTGTGTGTGTGTATGCTTGTCTGTTTTCTAAAGTACCCCTTAAAAAAAAACTTTCAAGTGAAATGCTGATTGGAAATAGCAGCATTACCCCAGAAGCACTGAAAGCTTGGCACTGTTGGAGTCAGCATGTAGGTGGAAGCTCATTCCTCACCTGGGTACAGTTCAGACACTCAAACGTGGCAGTGTCTGCATCTACACTAAGCAGAACACTGTCTCTTCAGGCGTGACTGAGATTGGAGACAGTAGATAATATCTTTATAACCAGTGGGTTATAGGTGTGTCTGAATTTGGAGCTCATTTGCACTCTATTTCTAGAGTAAATTTTATTTTTTCTACCACTTGGTTAATAGTTATACACATGGAAAAAATATACTGACTTTTTCCAGTTTTTTGAACATGACTTCTTTTTATTTTTTGTGAGAAAATTAATTGCGATTGAAGAGATTTCAAGTCCCATAATCATTTAAAATAACATAACCATTATCTCAAAAATATTTATTTTGGAGTTTTTTTTAATGCCAGAATTAGGTCCGTTATTATTTGAATTTTACCTTTTCACACATTGTAAGCTATTAGGTATAGACTTAGGTTTTCACTTCTTCATATTCCAACTAAACACTGGAGAGCTTCAGGTAAATATTGTTGACCTTCTAGTGCTATTTATTTTGAAGCATAAGTCATTCCTGCAAGTCATCTTTATCTCTAGGTTTCTGGTGCTGCACCTCCTAGACCAGGAAGTAGTTTTGCTCATTTTGGGTTTGATGAACAACTTATGCACCAGATTCGGAAATCTGAGTACACGCAGCCTACTCCAATACAGTGCCAGGTAAGTAAATATGGGTCACAAAGAGTTGGACATGACTCAACTACTGAACTGAACTGAAGTAAATATAATGAAAGAAAAATGAAGTACAATGACATTGTGATCTTTTTTTTTTAAACTGACAAAGCAACAAAACACTTTAATACAGAACTGTATTGACATGGATAGAACTTTTGAAACCCTTAAAAATTAAAAAAAAGAGCAGAAGTGAATATTTTACCACTCTTAAAGTTACTGACTGCTGTCACCTTCTGAGATGGACCACATTCTGTCCGTGGAATGTGAATCTCTCAATAAACTGCTTTTACTTCACTATGGCTCGCTTTTGAATTCTTCCCTGTGCAAAAGCCAAGGGCCCTCATTTGGTGACCTGTCTTAGGAACTCAACTGAGTGAGACCTAGGACATGAGGTGTTCTCCCCTTCGTCACTTTTCTTTAATTATAAAATAGCCCGCCCTGTCCTTGGGTCAGAGCCCGGTTATCTGGCCACTTGATTCTTTCACTAGTGTGCTGTATTAATAAATCTACTTCTTACCAATTTTAAAAAGGTGCTGAAGGACTAAGAAGTGTTCTTTTGTTTCTAATAAATGTCTTGAAAATATGATCTGAAGAAAACTGTTCATTAAGCCTAAACTAAACAAAAGTTTGTGTGTGGAGAAATTTAACACTGTCAATTAAGAGAATTCCTTTGTCCATGGCCTGAAACTTCTCATTTATAACTGAAAGTAATATCTTCTGTTTCCCATTTATAAATGGATTTTATTCTTTTTCCACACAGTTCAGTATGTGGATGAGACATTCTATACCTTCATGATGAGGGGGGACAAATTTTTTTTTTTTATTTTAGTGATGATAATGTTTCCTACAAATGAAGTTTATGGGAATCCAGATGTTTCATTCCTTTCTCCCCCCGCCAGGTATTTCTTGTTATTCCATAACCACTGTGCATAGCCTAGGACATTTTTGTCCCGTTGGAAATAAATGTCATTATTAGTCATCTGCCCTTTCTCAGGGTTGCCTTCAGTTCATCTTTAAAATTGAAAGTTTGGAGTGGATACTACTTCTCTTTTTCCTCTAGGGTGTACCTGTGGCATTAAGTGGTAGAGACATGATTGGTATTGCCAAAACAGGCAGTGGGAAGACTGCTGCCTTTATCTGGCCCATGTTGATCCATATCATGGACCAGAAAGAACTGGAACCAGGTGATGGACCGATTGCAGTGATTGTGTGCCCCACTAGGGAGCTCTGCCAGCAGGTATGTGCTTTGTGTAGAGTGCCCCCTTCCATGTATCAACTAATGAGGACTAACCAGCTGGGTAGAATCACCAGGAAACTTTGTGTCTTTTTTAATAATTGTGTTAAATACACAAAATTTACTATTTTAACTATTTCTAAGTGTACAGTTCAGTGACATTAAGTTCACATTGTTGTGCTCTCAGGAAACTTCCAGAAAATATTGCACGTTATGTATTTTCTATATAACCAATTGATTTGAGAACCAATTGATTTGCCTCTTGTGCGGTGAAAGGCAATAACAGGGTCAGGAAGAGAAGTGAAAAAGAATAGTCACAACAAGATTTTAGATAGCCTTTTAAGATGATAATGGTACCCTGTTTATTTTCTTTATGAATAAAATTGTATTTTCTACATTTGATTTTCTATTGACATCACATTTTGTGTGTTTTTCATAACTCCTTTTTTGGACTGTGACAGGTGAATGTCACAGAGGTATTTGTTCATATGCCATTATGTTACCTTTGTAGATCCATGCAGAATGTAAGCGGTTTGGGAAAGCATACAATCTTCGATCAGTGGCTGTGTATGGAGGAGGGAGCATGTGGGAACAGGCCAAGGCCCTTCAGGAAGGGGCAGAGATTGTTGTTTGTACACCAGTAAGTATGGCTTAGGTTTAAATAGCTTATCAGCCTCTCTTGGTATGGAAAAAATGTCAGTTGTTGGATGGCATTTCCCCTGAAATGTGGTGAAGCAGGGTTGGGAATACTCTGAGGCAGTGATAGCTTGTGGCTTTGGTTTAATTTTGGTTGCTGGACTAAAATAGCAGTCTAGTAAGATTCTTTATATGCTACAAATTTCTGTCTGCATCAAACAGTTTTTCTTAACACTGTTCTGAAAAATAGATCTATGCTTATGGAGAGCATAAGTTCAGAATATGGTCAAAACTGCTTTGAAGATTGTAGTTTAAACATTAAGACCCATCAGTAAGGCTTTAACTTTGGTCATTTCAGAAAGCCTCACAAAAAATAGTTTTCACAATCTTTCTACAATTTTAATCACAACTAATGTAAAGAAGGAAGCCAGTGAGTTTTCAGATTTTCTGTTCTTTTGGGCACAGCAATGCATAAAATCCGAGGCTGTCAGACTAGTGTATATTGCAATCTGAAACTGGAGTGTTATTTTTGCCGGGAGCAGAACTCTAGAAAGTCCTTGTAAATACATTTAATTAAACAGCCCTCAACATTGGCAGGTTTCCCTGTGGGATCCACCAGCCAAGGATTGAAAATACTCAGGGGAAAAAAAAGTCGGGAAAGCAAACTTTTCCGTATGTTGGCAACTGTTTATGTAGCATTTACACTGTGTGTTATAAGTAATGTAGAGATGATTTAAAATATACAGGAGGGTGTGCATAGGTTGTATGTGCAAATACTGCTTAATTTTGTTTAAGGGACTTGAGCTTCCTCATAGGGGATGAGGCTGGAACCAGTGTCCAGCAGATACTGGGATGACTTGACTTACTGTTCATTTTCTGGCTCTCATAGGGTCGACTGATTGATCATGTGAAGAAGAAAGCTACCAACCTTCAAAGAGTCTCCTACCTTGTGTTTGATGAAGCAGATCGAATGTTTGACATGGGATTCGGTATGCTTTGAATACCAGATTCTCCTGTCTCTGTCTTAATGACACTAGTTTTTTTCCATGTCTTTCTAGACTTAATTTTTTCTCTGTGTGAGAAGCTAAAAATACTCCTGGGTAGGGTTGGACCGTAGAGATAGAGCTAAGACATTAGCTATTTTTAGGACTTCTTTCAGGAAAAGTATGTTAGGCTTAACTGGGTTGAGGACGTTTGAAAGTACTTGTGAATATAGGGAGAGTATTCTAGGCTTTATTTTTATTCATCTGCCTTTGATTGTGGAGGTCAAGGTCTGTGTTATTCGGGAGGTAGGTGTCATATCCTTCAAGGCCTTTGCTTTCCTGTCCTTGACTTAACCAGTTGTGTGAAAATTCTGAGTAACTGTCTTTGTTGAGTGGAACACCACTGAGCCTAACCAACTAGGTGTTGGACTAGGTGTTTCTGAGTTTCACACTGAGTGACAGGTCTGGGAGTTCCAGAACTTCCTTAATTCTTGTAAATTCTTTGTAGAAAGATTTTTGCTGTTAATAAAATTATTTTCCAGGTATCCCAAACTGTCACACACAGTTATAATACTGATTTTACTCCTCTCCTTCTTCCAGAGTACCAGGTGCGATCCATAGCAAGTCATGTCCGTCCTGACAGACAGAGTATGTATGAAGCAGTTTCCTTAAGCCACATTTGTGCTCAGAATAAACACCTATTTATTTTATAACTGTGTTATAAAACTAAGTTATGGCAGTAAAAATAATCATGTTTGTACTGGTGAGGAACCATAAAGGGGAAGATAATGACAGTTTATCTGAGCTAGACAAGACCTTAGAGATCACCAGATAGAACTCAGTCATTTTTACAGATGATAGTACCAAGACTGAGAATTAAATGACGTGCCACAGTTCATAACGTCTTATCACTGGCTAGAGGCAATACACAGTGCAGATTTGCTGACTTGAAGTCAAGAGCCTTTTTCTGAACCATACTGACAGCAACATCTGCCTTAATTGAAAATGTGGAAAATTAAAATGATGGTAATCTTGTTTTCCTTAGCGAATTAATTTTTAAACTTCAGTGGGCTTTCGTTTTTCAAAAACTGAGCAGTGAATGTCAGTAGGGAGCTTGGTGGGTATTCAAAAAAGAAGTGATACTGTTTCTTTAACATGGTTTACCTTTTAGCTCTCTTATTCAGTGCAACTTTTCGGAAAAAGATCGAAAAGCTGGCCAGAGACATCCTGATTGACCCCATTCGTGTGGTACAGGGAGATATTGGAGAGGTAAGCCTGAGCAGGGCAGATGGAGTCCCAGGGGGTTATTTTTCACACTGGTGACATGGATTTCTTTTCTCACTATTGAGAGAAAAAAGGTTACGCATTTACAGATGAGGCAACGTGTTTCAAATTTGCTTTAAAAAGCACAAGGGTTGGGGGCAATAGGTGAAATATGTTTGGCAAAATGTTAATAATTGTTGAAGTCTGGTGATTGTTACATGGGAGTTGATTTTGTTCATTTTATTTATTTTGAATGTTAAAATATTTTCCACAATAAAAGGTTTCTTTTAAAAAATTTTTATTTTGGGAAAAGAAGAGCAAGTCTTGTCTGAAAGATGCTGGTCAGTTTGCATGGAAGTAACATCTTCAGTGATTGTAGGAGGTGGCCTTCACAGTGTGGAATGGGGAGATTTGAAAGGCCTGTTGAATTATGTTTTGTTTTCCTCACCTATACATATGCCCTATGTGGTAAATTTCTCTGAATTGTGATTAGGAAGTCAAATAAGGCAACCTTGAGAATTCCTTCATATGCTTAGTATGCTAGTAAAGTTCTGTGCTGCTTCTGCTAAGTCACGTCAGTCGTGTCCGACTCTGTGTGCCCCATAGATGGCAGCCCACCAGGCTCCCCGTCCCTGAGATTCTCCAGGCAAGAATACTGGAGTGGGTTGCCATTTCCTTCTCCAATGCATGAAAGTGAAAAGGGAAAGTGAAGTCGCTCAGTGACGCTATGTCCGACTCTTAGTGACCCCATGGACTGCAGCCTACCAGGCTCCTCCATCCATGGGATTTGCCAGGCAATAGTACTGGAGTGGGTTGCCATTGCCTTCTCCGAAAGTTCTGTGCAGTTAGCTTTTAAACATTGTCCACTTTGATTGCTGAGTGTAGGTATGAATTGTACTAGGAGCCCTTACTCTGTTGGGAATAATCTGAATAGGAATGTAGAAAAGTATTGCAGAGCATTGAGGCTTAGAGATTATTTAGGTAGATGTACACATGTGAGCGTAGGGCTTCCCAGGTGGCACAGTGGTAAAGAAATGTGCCTGCCAATGCAGGAGACCTAGGTTCAATCCGGGATTGGGAAGATCCCTTGGAGAAGGAAATGACAACCCACTGCAGTAGTCTTTCCTGGGAAATCCCAAGGACAGAGGAGCCTGGTGGACCACAGTCCACGGGGTCGCAGAGAGTCAGACACCAGTGAGCACACACGCGCACACACACATCAGGGGAGGTGGGGAGCACTGTGATTTCAGACGGGATGTAAAATTTGAGTTGCACTTGACTTGCTGAAAGAAAGCGCAAGGATACGGGGGATTGTTCATGGTTCTAGACACAGGTGGAAAGTGTGGTGTTGGGTTCTTACTCAGGTGCCCTGTGGCACAAATATTGCCGTCATCTCTTTCATTTCTTTTCAGGCAAATGAAGATGTGACTCAGATTGTGGAGATTCTCCATTCTGGACCTAGTAAATGGAACTGGCTCACTCGGCGTCTAGTGGAGTTTACCTCTTCAGGGAGTGTCCTCCTGTTTGTTACTAAAAAAGCCAATGCTGAAGAGCTGGCCAATAACCTTAAGCAGGAGGGTCATAATCTTGGCCTGCTCCATGGTGACATGGATCAGAGTGAAAGAAACAAGGTCATTTCAGACTTTAAGAAAAAGGACATCCCCGTTCTGGTGGCCACAGACGTTGCAGGTAGGGTGTGTGTGTTCCCGTAACCCTTGGTTCCTGTGCTGTATGGGTTGCTCTGTCTGGCTGTGTAGACCTGTAATATCTGAAGAGGCCGACTGAGGGCACTCTGCTGGCCTGGCTGTCCACGCCCCTTGAAGCAGCAGATCAGAGCATGGTGATCAGTCTGGAACTCTTGAGTACCACTTCTCGCTTAATATTCCTCTCTGAATAAAAAGAATTCCTGCAATTGGAAGACACTTGAGGGTGAAACTGTTAACACAGTTACATCGTAGGCTGTGTCCCTGAATGTAGTAGATGTCTTAGTTTGATTATGTAGTTTGACATATTTCACTCAAGATCAGAAAAAAATTTTGAAGTGTGATTTTTGAGTTTGTTCTGATGAGTTTTAATAGCTACACTTAAAAACTTGGTATTTTCCCCCAGAAAGGTGATCACTTCTCAGTCTCAAGACACATTTGATGTTGGTTGTAAAATTTTTTTTTCCCCCCAACTCATTTCTGGTCAAGAGAGAGGCCATGGCAGGTTACTGGTAGTAGAAGATAGATGTCCCTCCACACTAAGTTTACCTAGTGTTGCAGAATCTATAATGGTAGTGTTCCTTTTAGAAGGGTGGCTCTTATACCTCTATCTCAGCACATCAAACCATGTGCTTTGCTTAGATAAGAGGAATGTGGCTTCTTAGGTAAGCATTTTGGGTGACTTTGGTGTTTTGACTTCTGATAAAGAATAAAAGAATTTGGTATTTTATTTCAGCCCGTGGTCTGGACATCCCTTCAATTAAGACTGTCATTAACTATGATGTGGCACGAGATATTGACACCCATACTCATAGGATTGGCCGCACAGGACGAGCGGGTGAGAAGGGCGTGGCCTATACCTTGCTAACACCCAAGGACAGCAATTTTGCTGGTGACCTTGTTCGGAACTTGGAAGGAGCCAATCAGCATGTTTCCAAGGAGCTCCTAGATCTGGCCATGCAGGTGAGTGACTGGACACGCTTCAGTGAAAAAACTTCAGTATGCCAGAAGCAGGTAACATAGAAACATGACAATAGCGTTGGACAGGCAGCACTTACAAGGTACAGATTGGTACTGTGGGACATTAAAGCTCATCTGATTTGCCTTCTCATTCTCTCAGCAGCATACATGTTGAAAAGCTATTCCTTTCTTGTGCTCAAATCTGTCCCTCAGATTTCTTCCTTCTTGCTGCATATCACACTTGTGAGCAATTTTACTGTCAAAGTTACTATTCCCTTCACTACCCTTTACCCCAGTTTTTTCTGTTGGGGGCTAAAAATGTATCATGTCTTTTTTAAAAAGGCATTTCACTACTTCTCAGACCTTTGACTACACTGGTTGTTGATACAAAACTGAGTGAGGCATTCTGCTGAATTAAATCTTGAGTCATCTTGATACACACAGTTCCCAAATTGCCAGTGTATTTGGGATACATGTTCTGATAGTAGAGACTTCCCTGTTTTTCAGATTCATAGGTCAGCCTACAGAGCTATTCACCCGTAATGCAGTTGAACTGTGGTACTACTGCCCATGCTTCCCGCCCTGGGAGTAAAGGACCGGCATTTCAGGGGAGAGAAGAGTGGTGTTTCCTTCCCTCTCTTGGAGAGCCAGTCCTGAACTAAGGTTTTGAACCAGACGTATTTTGTCTTTGGCGTTTTCCTACATCTCATTGTGTTTCAGGCTTCCTGTGTTGTCAGACTGATCAGCTTCTCTGATTAGCACCTTGCCACCTTTCTCTCCTGGGGAGCCAATCCTAAACTAAGTTTCTGAACCAGATATATTTGTCTTTGGCATTTTCCTACATCTCATTGCGCTTCAGGATTCCTGTGCTCTCAGATTGATCAGCTTCTCTGATCAGCACCTTGCCACCTTTCAAGTACTTTTGACTGTAACTTGTGATAGTCAGATAAAGCGCTGAGCTCCCCCAGAGATTTTATGTATAGATTGTCTGAGAAATAGAAAATAAATTCATTTTCCATGAGGAAGTTAGAAATAGCCAGAGGAACTGCTCTACATTTGAAGTGTATTGTAATTATTTCCCTTCCTGGAAGCTCTGAAGGAAGAAAGGAGCAGTGAAAGGAAGCCTTAGCTAAAGGCTCCTGACAAATCTGATGGATTAAGCTACCAAAAAGAAGCTAATCTGTGGTTCCTGTGAACAATTCTTCCTTTGCTGTAGATACACTGGCTAAAGATTCTCCCTCCCGTTTAGTTTCCTCTTTGACTTGTTCTCTTTCTCTGGGTGCCTCTTCCTCCCGTGACTTAACCTTGAATTGTGTTTGCTGCAGAATGCCTGGTTTCGGAAATCCCGCTTCAAAGGAGGGAAGGGGAAAAAGCTGAACATTGGTGGAGGAGGCCTGGGCTACCGGGAGCGGCCTGGCCTTGGCTCTGAGAACTCGGTGAGTGGAGACTAGAGCAATGTCCTTCAGGCTGGTCCTGCATCTTTCATGACGTTAGGACTATTCTTATTTACCTGAGTCTTAGTGAGTTCAAAACCTTGTCATCTGCTGAGTCAGTACAGTGCTGGTTCGTACTGTGACTTTATATTAAAGAAGTAACTGAGTATCCTTGACTAAGTGTGCTCAGGAAATCAGTGTTCATTAGCGTTGGTTCTCAAAGTGTGGTTCCTGGACCTGCAACAAATGCAGTCACATGGCCCACCCTAGGCCTGGTGAATCAGACTCTGGAGGTGGGACCTAGCGGTCTTTCTACATGCCCTCCAGCACTGGCCTCAAGCCAGAGGGTTCCTCTATAATTCCGCTGTATCTTGTAACTAAACACACAAACAATGCTACACTCTCTGGGAAATTGGTTCAGATACGAGAGCTATCTTTTCTCACAACCCAAATAACAAAAGCTCCCCCTGCCTGGCTTTCTTAACTTTCTTAACTTTCTTGTCACTTTGATTCTTAAATCAAGGAAGAAAGCTGTCTCTACGTGTCTGGATCACTGTAGTTAACTTGGTGTCTTGGTGAAGTAGTCTGTCCCTGTGTCACAGTGATGCTGCTGCTATGGATCCTGCAGGTGACAGTGGTAATAAAGCGCTTAGTATGTGCCCGGCCGGTTCAAGCAGCCACACGTGTTAACTCAGGCTTCACAGTCACTCAAGAGTAAATACAGCTGACACACTGAGGCACCCAAGGTTACAATGGGAAGCATTGAAGCTGAGGTTCAGACTCTTCAGGGTTTGGATGTAGAGCCTGAGCAGTTACGTATGTGCTGCGCTGCCTTGTGGCCTTTTCAGCTTTAACATAATTTTTACAGTTACATAAATGTAATGTTGATGCCTATAAATAATAACAGGTGATCAGCTTTGGGCATAATCTGACCTCATTTCTTATTGTTAGGGTGGATTCTCAGAAATAGATTTAATGGGTTGTAAGGCATAAAAAAATCCCACACCTATTTCTGCTCCCTCTTGAGTTTCCAGCATATTGAGGTCCTTCTGTGGCAGTGGGCTTCCCTGCTTACTCTTCCTTTCTCATGATTGTGTTTATTTTTTAGGACCGAGGAAGTAACAACAATGTAATGAGCAATTATGAGGCCTATAAGCCCTCCACGGGAGCCATGGGAGACCGGCTGACGGCGATGAAAGCAGCTTTCCAGGTGTGAAATCAAGCACTTGGGCAGGGGTGAGGGGCACTGATCTTCCTGAGATGGTAGCTGGCCTTGTAGACTAGATGCTGGATTTCCCGAGGGCCCTCCGCCATTTTCAGTTCTGAATATCGGCTTAACTGCAGCATACCTAGAACTGCAGGTGTAGAGGCTGGACAGACCCCTGTTGCTGGTCCTCTCCTTCAGGCACGCTCAGGGCCCTCAACCTAAAACAGCTCAGTGTTCCTTCCCTGGTCCAACAAGCAGCAAGGTGCCAAGGCTCTTGTAATCTGGTTGAGAGTGAGTGCCGTTTTTTAGCTGAGGCAAGTTTGCTTCTGTGTCTCTTCTGTACCTCCAGTTAGCTAGCTGGGCCATTACGTTTCTTAAACTTACTGTCTCACCCACTGCTGTTCTCTCTCTCTTAGTCACAGTACAAGAGTCACTTTGTTGCTGCCAGTTTAAGCAACCAGAAGGCTGGAAGCTCTGCGGCTGGGGCGAGCGGATGGACTAGTGCAGGGAGCTTGAATTCAGTTCCAACTAATTCAGCCCAGCAGGGCCACAGCAGTCCTGACAGCCCCATTGCCAGTGCCACAAAGGGTATCCCAGGCTTTGGCAGTCCCGGGAACCTCAGCAGTGCCCCGGTGACCTACCCTTCTGCCGGAGCTCCAGGGGTCAACAACACAGCTTCAGGCAGTAACAGCCGAGAAGGAACTGGGGGTGGCAATGGGAAAAGAGAGCGATATACTGAGAACCGGGGTGGAAGTCGTCACAGTCATGGAGAGAGTGGCAATCGGCATGGCGATAGCCCACGGCACGGAGATGGGGGTCGCCATGGAGAGGGATACCGCTACCCAGAGAGCAGCAGCCGTCACACTGACAGCCGCCGTCATGCTGATGGTCATCCTCACGGAGAAAACAGGCATGGAGGGGGCGGAGGCCGACACGGGGAGAGCCGGGGTGCCAGTGATGGTCGGAATGGCGAAAGCAGGAAGGAAAGTTGTAATCGTGAAAGCAAGATGGACCCCAAGGTGGACAGCCCCAAGGTGGACAAGATGGACAGCAAGACAGATAAGACTCCTGATGGCTTTGCTGTCCCCGAGCCGCCCAAGCGCAAGAAAAGTCGGTGGGACAGTTAGAGGGTATGTGCTGAAGTGTGAAATCAGTTGTCTTTAATTTTATTTTTAGATTTGGTAACTAGGTGTCTCAGGGCTGGGTTGGGGCCCAAGGTATAAGGACCCTGGGCCCTTAGTGGACAGCTGGAGTTTGGAGACGTGACCCATTCACCTAGGGGACGTTTCAGGTATTTTTTGGGAAGCTGCTTTCGTCTTAGAAGCAGCCAGAGTTGGCAGCTTCTTTTGGCTCTGGGTGACGGGGGTCAGTTGAGGATACCTTGGGAGAAGGGGCCTTACAGGGCACAAAACTCACTCTAGGTTTATATTGTATGTAGTGCATATTTTTTACTAAA
Source organism: Neotragus pygmaeus (assembly GCA_006410875.1). Taxonomy (NCBI): domain Eukaryota; kingdom Metazoa; phylum Chordata; class Mammalia; order Artiodactyla; family Bovidae; genus Neotragus; species Neotragus pygmaeus. The sequence goes on from SJYV01033058.1 coordinate 1,219,084, forward strand.
GTGTCACCTTAAAAACATCAACAAAATTTTCTGTGGCCAGGCAGTCCTCATTTGAGGCTGGATTGATTCTGCAGATCAGTCCTTGGAGGTGTTGGGGAAGTGCACTGAAGTGCTTCCAAACCTCTGCAGAAGAGGTGGGGGGAGGGGAGGGGCCTGATGCTACATGAGAGTTGATGCTCAGGTTTCCCAGCCAGGTTAGTGTCCAGCCCTGAGACAGGAAGCAGCAGCCTGCCAGACCCAGAGACCCTGCAGCTGAGGGGTACAGACGATCCTGGAAACAGGACTGCTCTGGGCCTAAACTGTTGCTAAATTTAAAATGAAAAAACAAAAACAAAAACCCAACAACAGCTTTTAAAGTGTCTTCTATTTCATTGTATTTTTTTTAACTTGCCACAATGGTAGAAAAATCTTTTGCTGAAATGATTTTGATGATTTTTGTTTTATCTTGTTTATAAAAGGAAAAGAAATATACATACTTCAAATTTTGTGACTTTGTGAAGGTTTCTTTAAGATGTGCATTCCTTTCTGCTTGCTCTAGTAAATGTTTTACTACTGGGACCTGTGGATTGCTCGTCATTTCTACTTCACCATGAGCTGGAACACACAAGCATGTTCCTCCTGGTTGTATTCAGATGATAATGGGGGAAGGCTCGAGAGAGCCACTCCCCCAGGCGCAGGCTGCAGTGACTGCCACTGTGGTGATTTAGAAGTGGTCAGGCTCCTTGCCCAGCGCCCCACTTCCTTCACAGAAGGGTGGTGGGCTCTGATAACACCAACAGCATTTTTAGTGGGGCTTTGATGGGAGCCCTTTCTTCCAGTCAGTATAATGCCTCCCTCACTGCACAGGACCACAAGAGTGCAGGTAGCTGGAACCTGTCTTTTCAAAGACTGAGGCAGGCAAGGGCAGGGCTGGCACCAAGGAGGCCAGAAGGGGCACTGAACCCCTCCTCATCCTCGCACAGTCCCTCAGAGGCCCTGGTGGCCCCACTCACTTCCGCTTGTGTTTTTTCTTCTGCTCCTTCCTCTGCTGTGCTCTTTGGTCCTTCTTCATCCTCGAATCCACCACCTTGAAGTGACCTCTGACCCCAGCTGGCCGGCGCACTTTGCGGCCCACACCTTTTTTGGCTACAACATAGGTGACCTGGCGTTTCTCTTTTCCAAGCCCAGCTTTCTTGTAGAGACTGTAAGAGGAAGACACAGGTTAGAGGCTTCCTGCTGCTCCCTGGTTCCGTGTACCTTTGTGGGTGACCCCCGGCCCCTCACCTTCGAAGCTGCGCCACTTTCTCCCTTTCTGAGATGTCCACCGTGTTAACCACAGCTTCTGCCTTCTTCTTAGTCTGCTCCAGCTTCTTGAGCATCTGTCGGGGGACCTCACAGTCAGGCCAACCTCTCCTACCCCTGCCCAGCCCACCCAGCATCTCAGGCAGTCCCAAGCTCACCCTCCGTTTCTTTCTGGCCTTGGCCTCGGCCACTTTCTTGATGGGCCGTGCATTGATTTCCCGCCAGTGTTTCCGGTAGTGTTCTACTTCCTTCTTATCGACAGGCAACTGTCGTATCCTGTGCTGCTTTTCCTCCTGCACAAACCAGTCTGGAAGCTCCCCTTCGTCCTCATTGAACGTGTACCTAGGTGGAGAGAACACCAGATCAGGCTTTCACAGAAACCATCCCTCCCACCCCCTACCCAGGTCAATTCGCATGACTTCCTGGCCTCTCACCGGCTGAAGGAGTCATCTATGAGGTCTCTCTTGGCTTTTTTGGAAGAAGCAATAACTGCACCTAGAGCAAGGCCTTCAGGGTCCAGGATCCGATGTTTCACTAGGAAGGGAAGCAGAAGGTCACAGCTCAGCCACCAACACCCACACCTCCATTGGCCTTCCCTCCCACTCAGTGCAGAGCTCTCACCTGGGTCCTCGATAGGCACCACCTCAAACCCATCGTCGTCCTCTGACTTAGGCCCTCGGCCTCGCTTCTTCCCGCGCTGTGATTTCCAGCTGTGCAAGAGGGGAAGGACGCGCACCCATGTCCCACCGTACCCCACACCACCCAGACCCAACCCTAGTTCTTAGTTAAAACTGCCAGGGGAACTTCCAGAAACTTGCGCCTCGGGCTGTACTGCAGATCACTTAAACCAGAACCATCTGTATTCAGTTCTCCAGCTCCAGCTCCCAGAGGATGGGCCAGAACCACGGTTGCTCCGTGAGTGCTCCTGTCAGCCACCACTCACCTCTCATCCTCGCTGCTGCTGTCGCTGTCGGAGCTGCCGTCACGCTCTTCCTCTCCAGGCCCAGGGGCGACCTCTGACCCCTTAGGAGCCCCCGCCCCCTTAGGGGCCTCACCCTGGCACAGGGGAGGCTTGCTTTCGGTCTCCTCATTGGAAGGCGGTGGTGGCGGCTGTTGCCCCTTGCGACGGCTCTCAAACAACAGCTGGGCCTGACTGATCTCCAGGGCCTCGTCAGCGTCGTCCTCAATCCCACTGAAGCCGTCCTGCGATGGGGGAATCGTCAGGCACCCCTCTCTCTCCCAGGGAACGCCAGCCCTGGTCTGTCTCGGCCCCTAGCCTCTGCTTACCTTGGAGAACCACAGGCTGGCCTGTTCTTCCTGCAGCACCGCCTTTTCCTCCAGTGGTACCAACAGTGGATTCTCTTCTTCCTCCTCTTTATCATCTTCCACTTCAGCAAATCGTACACTGTAGCCCCAAAGTAAGTGGGTGTGTTAGGGCCCTGGAGGGCTTGCTGCCCTCCACTCCCACTGGGGACTTGAGCTGAGGGTGCCCTTTAGATACCTCCCCAGACACACACACACACTCCTTACCACTTTTGGTCCTTTAGACTCTGAGGTTCTTTGACTCCCGCCAGCTCCTCTGGATCCAAGTCACTATCCAGAGATGCGTCGTCGTCATCCTCGCCATCTGATATATAGATGTCATCTCTTGGCAGGTCGGACAAAAACGTGTCTGCAGCACTCATGTCCCCCTGCGTTACCTCTTCTAACAACTGAGGGACAGAGACAGAGGTCAAGGGCATGATAAGGAGCATACTGCTGTAGTCCTCCCTGTTCACCATCTTAGTTTAGTCTCAGCAACGCTAGAAAAAACACTGTGGCAAGTACATTACCTCCTTTTATAGACAGGGAGGTGACGGGGTTAACTGTTTAAAACACCCCATCCTAGACCACATTACTCAGCTTTCTCTTCAACTAGTGGAAGCAACAGGTTTATGGAAAAGCACCCCATGGCCTAACTGGTGCCAAATTTAAAAATGTTTTAAAATCACTGGTTTTCAAATTACTCAGAAGGCACCTTATCACTGGAGAATATCTACAACTGTTGTTTCCGTTGAATATAACAGGAAGAACTGTTTCACTTGTAAACCACTTGTCAACTCCAAAATCTGTTCTCATGGCAAAGACAGCTACTATTTCCTGACTTAACACACCAGGAATCACACCTAACCATCTTTGTTTATTCCTTTCTAACACTCTAGTAGGTGGTTTCTGTTTATATCTTTTACAAATAAGGAGACAGGCAAAGCATGTGAAAGTGGTGAAAGTGGTGGTCTGCTCTAGGACCACCATGCTCTCTCGCTCCGGTACAATGTGACCCAGCTGTTACCTTTCCACACAAGAGCCACAGAAGCTCATTTCATTTGTGATACTGCTTTTACCAGGAAAAGCAGACTCCAGCATTCAGCAGAAAGCACCGTCCAACAGCCTAGCGCAGCCAGGTGCTGACTTGGTCTCAGTGAACTGAACACTGCCCCGCCTCCCTGAGGCAGACCCCCCAACATATGCACTGGTAACCCAGCAACCCTGGCTGCATGGCCTGTCACATAATCTGGCAACAAGAGCCTTGTGGTTGATACTCTAGTTCTGCAAGGATAAATAAATAAATTTACGTCACACTCACAAAGCTTCCTACCCTACCGTCATTTTAGGTGTACGTCTCCTCCTGGTCTTTGAAATACAAGACTCTTGTTTTTTCCCAGCCTCCCCTCCCCAAGTCATTTATGGGCGAGGACAGCAACCACGAGCCATGATCATTCAGCATACCGAACCAAAGGCCCCCAGGGCCCCCCGCTCCAAACACCCACACAGGTCCGCCTATCTCCTGTGTGGGCCCCACCCTGCCTCACCTGGTGACCCCGGATGGTACGCAGGGAGAACATGCCAGTCTCCCCCTCGTCTGCGATGGAAACCCCAGGAAGATCCATCTTCAGCTCCACGCGCTCCCGCTGCTTCCTCTGCTCACGCAACAGCTTCTTCTTCTTCCTGAGGGGCCGGGTTGAGGAGTTACAGCTGCCCAGCTCTGGAGATTCCCTAGCCAGGCCTTCACACTCTCCCACATCTTCACCCACCAAGGGACTCGGCCGTGGTGGTCCCCCAGCTCCCCTCACCTCTTTAATTCTGCCACCTCCTGGGCCTTCATCTCTGCCAGGGTCTGGTTCAGCTGCTCCTCCTCCTCCTCCTCCTCCTCCTCCTGAGACGGCTGCGGCCCAGTCCCGGCTGCGGACTCCTCCTCCTCTCCTTCCTCTTCCTCCCCGGAGCTGAGGCTGACACACATGTCCCAGAAGCTGATTATCTCCACGGACGCCTCCCGCCAATACCTGCTCAGCACCTGCCCTGGCTTAGCTCCCTCCTCACCTGATGTCCAGTGCCTTTGCTTGCTCTTTCAGCTTCTTGGCCACGTATCGCCGAAGCTTCGTTCTCCAGTTCAGCAGGGACCTGCCCCAGAAATACCATTCTTGACCCTACTGTCACCATCCCAACCTCCTTCTGGTTTACGTCCATACCCCAAACCTCACGTGTGAGCCTCATAAGTCCGAGGACTCAGACCCCGACCCCGCACCTCCAGCACAGCAGCTTCCCAAGATCCAGCGTCATGTCCCTCCCAGGCCTCCCCGCTGCCCTCGGGGCTCCCAGAACTTCCACCCACCCCCAGCGCAAACCTGAGCTCCTTGCGCCCCAGCACTTTGATGTCCTGACAGCACACCCGAATGTCCTCGGTGGTGGCTGGATGCTGGGCCAGCTCTTCGTCGTCTATTGAGATCTGTTTGGGGGGGAGAGGAGTGGGGAGATGCTCAGGCCCTGTTTCTGGGGCTTCCCCACAGCCCTCGAGTCTGGGGACTCACTTCGCTGGCTTTGGAGAGGAAGTCAACAGGGTTGGCAGCTCGGAGGAAGTCAGTGACGGAGGTTCGGTGATAGAGAGTGAGGTCGCCCTCAGCGTAGCCTTCAGCCTTAAGAAGGGAAATAACGAAGGTTGAGCAGTCAGTCCCTTCCGGGCTGTCTGTAGGACCCACCAGGCCCAGCATCCCCCAAATTCCAGGGCCTGAGAGTGGGCCCACTCCCTTAACACACCTTTGGCTTCTTCTTAGTCACTAATTCTGTAACGGTCTTGGCCTGAACTTCAACTTCCTTGAAGGCAAACTTGGGGTCAAAGAATTTACTGTCAAGCTTGTCAGGAGCCAGGAAACCTAAGATAATAGGATTCATAAGCAAGTGTGCTTTGGTAGGTAGGAGACTGAATCAAGAGAACAAATGAAGTTACACCCACCCTGGCAGACTACAAAGATCTCGGCAGATTCATGACGAGAGGCTTGGGGCTTGGTGGCCTGGACACGGTGGAAGAGCTGCTGGAAGATCCACAGTAAAGGCTGATAGTCACGGGAACGGAAAACCTTTGTGATGAAGCAGCCACCACGGCCCAGAAAGTCACAAGCCAAACGCAGAGCCATCAGCGTCAAATGGGCTGTGGGTCAGAGATGGTAAGCTGAGGACCTCTGCAGCCTGAGAAGGCATGCCCGCCTCCACCCTTATCTCCACATCCTCTGACCCCAGCACCTTGTGAGTAAGCATCATGGGCCCAGCTAGCCCCGACGTTGGGGGCCCCATCATTGAGCACAACATCAACCTTCCAGGTTTTCAGCTCCTTCCTCAGGGCCTGCAGAGAAGGAAGAGATTACTGCAACTGAAATACAGACATGGCTATGAACTGAATCACTGGTTCAGCCATCTGTCCACCCAATCATTTGTTGAGTGCCCACCACAGGCCAATTCCTGTGCTGCGGACAGGGGATACAACGGTAAGCAAACCTAATCTGTCCTCGGGGAGCTTAGTTTATAGAGAACCTGCTGGAAAGGATTTCATGTAAATCTCTGCACTTCCTCTAACTCCAAAGACCTCTTTCCCAAATAAACAAAGGCTGGATGGACACACTGTCTTTTGGGCCTTGTCACAGAGATAATGTGTGGGCACTGCTTGCTGCTAAGTCACTTTAGTCGTGTCCGACTCTGTGCGACCTCACAGACGGCAGCCTACCAGGCTCCGCCATCCCAGGGATTCTCCAGACAAGAACACTGGAGTGGGTTGCCATTTCCTTCTCCAATGCATGAAAGTGAAAAGTGAAAGGGAAGTCGCTCAGTCATGTCCAACTCTTAGCGATCCCATGGACTGCAGCCCACCAGGCTCCTCCATCCAAGGGATTCTCCAGGCAAGAGGACTGGAGTGGGGTGCCATTGCCTTCTCCAGTGGGCACTGGTTAGGGCATGGTAAACAGGAAAAACGTGCTTTCAGGGGCTCAGGGTGGGAAGAGGGATGGATGCAGATGTCTACTTATAAAAAGGGTGGGAAAAAGAAGGTTCCTATTACCTGCCTACAGCGTTCTGTTGTGATGTCCTCCTGGAGGGTCACCACATTGGGAAGAGGCTTGATTGGGACCAGATCCACTCCTGGAAGAAAAGAGGGCTGAGGATTCCAAAAAGCTGCCTCAAGCGGAGAGGAAGGAAATGCAGAACCACAGCGTCTCACTCTCCCACCCCCCTGGAACACCTAAGAGAGCCACTGGCCACTCACCCACAATAAGGCTGGATACAGGCATAAACTTGGCAGCCACTTGCAGCCTGTAAAAGAGAAGTAAAGATTAAAATACCCTCGACCACCTCTCCCTCTCCCTTGACAATCTGATCTCCCACCCCTAGTGTTGGGAGTTTCTGGGACCTGGGACCTTTTGCTGCAGTGTTTGCAGTTGAACAAACAACTCCTCAAGTAATAAAATACAAACAAACCACAAGTGACTAAAAATAACTGTATGCATGCCCAGCTGGGGTAAATTTTGGACAAGATACAAAAGACCAAAAACCAAACAAATCCACTGCCACTTATGAAGAGCTAGGAGCAAAAGCAGGGTCCTGCACTTGCCCCAACACTCACCATCACCAAAGGGCTGAGCAAACCACCTAAGCCACTCCTAAGGATGGGCTCCTAGACACACAACCCTCACCCCATATAAAGAATCAGCTCACACCCCTCCAGGAGCTAGCAACCAAGGGAACGTGTTACTTGTTCTCATGCCCTCCTGCTGCAGCAGGGGCCCCAATAAAGCTTTGCCTGAATTTCCTGGCTGGCCCCTAATAAATTTCTATTGATTGGGGAAGGCAAAGAACCCTGATCTGGGAAAGACTGAAGGCAGGAGAAGGGGATGACAGATGAGATAGTTGGATGGCATCACCAACTCGATGGACATGAGTCTGAGTAAGCTCCAGGAGTTGGTGATGGACAGGGAGGCCAGGTGTGCAGAAGTCCATGGGGTCGCAAAGAGTAGGACACGACTGAGAAACTAAATGGAACTGAAGAACCCTGGTCAGTACCAGCCAAACGTATGTACACGTTCTAAATCTTCCCTCCTGAAGCTTACAGTTCTGAGGAGTACAGAAATTTGAGGCTGGTATTACTGTATCCCTCCCGCCCCTCAACGCCGATTCTGTCATTCAAGGCTGGAACCCAGAAAGTTTCCATAAGGAGCGTCAGGTGCCAGGTGTTACCCACCATCCACCCGGTGCAGCGCACAGGTCCAGCAACGCTCGGGCTTTTTGCAGAAATTGAAAGCGGCGATTCAGCTGGATCAGCTTGAAAGCAGAGCGGGACCGGTAACCTGCAAGCGGCGACAAAATTCTGTAACAAGGTCCGCGAAGCGCTTTCCCAGCGGGATTTCTGCGGCCTCCCGACCCATTACCCCTTCTGCGGAAAAGAAACTCAATATTCGGAAAGCGGGGCGAACCGACCGAGGTCGGTGGCTCGCCTGCTCTGACAGCACGAACCCTGACTCACCGGTCTCCTTCGCCAAGTGATAGAACTTGTCCCGCCGGCTCTTCCCGACTTTGCTCTTTTTGCCCATGGTGTAACGTGGGGGCACCACTCAAGTGGGAGAGAAAGCAGAAGTTGGAACGCCTCTTCCCGAAGCACTAGACTCCGCTTTCCGTTTCTCACTCGCTGTCGCGGAGACACTCAGTCTTACCCGACACCACTCACCACCAGCCAGCACCGTTTTCTCCACCTTGGAGAGGCACATGTGGGCAGCAAACGTACTTCCGTTTCCGCTTGCGTCGCTCGCGTCCCGGCTCCAAGTTTTCCGCCATTTAGAGCGTGGCCACAAATATTTTCTCTGTAATCCTTCCCCAGGTTTTATAAGTTGGAAGCCGGCACCAGGAGAAATGGCGCCAAAACCGAATTTATAGCGAGTAACTTTAGGAGTTCTGTGCCTTTTACACCAAAGATCCTGACCTAGGATACCCCCGTCCCTCCCCTCACGGCCCTTGTTGTTACCGTCAGTCCTCAGACCCCGCCCATTGACCCGGAACTGTTCTCTATCCGAGTCTTTTGTACGCCCCCCACCCCGCAAGCGCCGGCTTTGCGCCTGCGCGCCAAAGCGGCTCTGATGCCGGCGGTCTCCGCGGAGGAGGGAAGATGGCGCTTGACGGACCAGAGNTATCTTGATGTCAGCATTCATATTTCTATACAGAGCTTCTCTCTCTTATGCTGATTCTGGGTATGATGCTGGTTTCCCTTGCTTGCATGAAACTGAAATGAAATTGACACTTAAAAACTCACAATGAAAGTAAGATGTCCTGATGGCCCAGTGCCTGGAACTGGGATGCTCAAGGCAGAGGAGACTGGGTTGTATCCATGGTCAGGAAACTAAATCCTCCATGTTGCAACTAAAGACTCTGCATGGGACAACTAGAACCTGGTGCAGCCAACTAAATATCAGTCGTGTCCGACTCTGTGACCCAATGGACTACAACTCACCAGGCTTCCCTGTCAATCACCACCTCTCAGAGCTTGCTCAGACTCATGTCCGTCGAGTCAGTGATGCCATCCAACCATCTCATGCTCTGCTGTCCCCTTCTCCTTCCACCCTCAATCTTTCCCAGCATCAGGATCTTTTCTAATGAGTCGCCTCTTCATATCAGTTGGCCAAAGTATTGGAGTTTGATCTTCAGCATCAGTCCTTCCAGTGAATATTCAGGACTGATTTCCTTTAGGTTGGACTGGTTGGATCTCCTTGCAGTCCAAGGAACTCTCAAGAGTCTTCTCCAACACCACAGCTCAAAAGCATCAGTTCTCTGGCNGACCGGGTGGAAGCCGATTGAGTGAGGAGTGGTGAGAACAGGGGGAGCGGTGAGAACAGCGTGAGCGGGAACCCACTCTTGGGGGAGTCGGGGGCCCCATGCTTCCTGCTGGCTGCTACTGTAAAAATAACATCTCGGGATTGTGTAGCGTTCCCGGGTGCGCTGTTTCTTGATTCTCCTGAAAGTCTTAAGAGGTAGGCGGCATTCTCATTCTGTTTTAGTTTAGTCTTAAGAAAATAGTTGTGAAGAGATGGAGTGAGGGACGAGAACACAAATCTTAAATCTCCTTAGTCAACGTGGAAGTAGCTTTATCCCTTGGATGTTTAGCCTTTTGGTTAATAATTACACTGTGTCCTCAGATGGAGCTGGAAGAGGGGAAGGCAGGCAGTGGACTCCGCCAATATTATCTGTCCAAGATTGAAGAACTCCAGGTGAGAACGGACTTCAGAGGTCCAGAGGGAGCTAGAAGGGGGATAAGCGGATCTCTACAAATCCATGTAATTCCACTGCGATGCAGTGGAAAAAGTAGTATTGATAACAAGTTAATAGTATAAAATATATGAAATTAACTGTCTCATGTTTCCCTGAAATCAATAATTTTCAGATAATATTCACAGTTTCTTACACATCTTCAAGGGTCAAATTTTAACATAAAAGTATCCCCCAGCCAAAAGTCGTTCCTTTTAGAAACCCGAATCAAACGGTTTCTTGTGAAGAGAAGACACAGGGTCAGGAAATGACATTTATCAGAGAAGGGTTGGGGCAGAGTGAGAGAAGAAAGAATTGAAGAGTCTGGAAAATGCTGATTCCATGGGACTGAATGAAATGAAACTGAACAGCCCAGTGCTCTAGCCTAAGAAGCAGCGAGGACCATAGAAATAAGGAAAATAACGTAAATTGGATGGAGGCATGCCACAAGGGAAAATTCTGAACTTCAGGTACATTTGTGGGTATATTTGGTTTGTCATTTTTGAAATGCTTTACCTGTATGACAAAGGTCCATATAGTCAAAGCTGTAGTTTCTCCAGTAGTCATGTACAGATGGTGAGANAGGACCATAGAAATAAGGAAAATAACGTAAATTGGATGGAGGCATGCCACAAGGGAAAATTCTGAACTTCAGGTACATTTGTGGGTATATTTGGTTTGTCATTTTTGAAATGCTTTACCTGTATGACAAAGGTCCATATAGTCAAAGCTGTAGTTTCTCCAGTAGTCATGTACAGATGGTGAGAGTTGAACCATAAAGAAAGCTGAGCACTGAAGAATTGATGCTTTTGAATTGTGCTGGGGAAAACTCTTGAGAGTCCTTTGGACTGCACGGAGATCAAACCAGTCATTCCTAAAGGAAATCAACCTTGAATCTTCATTGGAAGGATTGATGCTGAAGCTCTAATACTTTGGTGACCCAACGTGAAGAGTCAACTCATTGGAAAAGACCCTGATGTTGGGAAAGATTGAGGGCAAGAGGAGAAGGAGGTGACAGGATGAGATGGTTGGATAACATCACTGACTCAGTAGATGAATTTGAGCAAACTCCAGGAGATAGTGAAGGACAGGAAAGTCTGGTGTGCTACAGTCCATGGGGTCACAGAGTCAGACACGAGTTAGCGACAACAACAACGTGTGCTTTCATTTGTTCCTTATGTTAATCCTGAGAAGAGCCAGGATAGGGGTGCTGTACCCACTTTCGGTTTGGTAACAGATCTAGACCTTTCTCATGGTTTTCATTGGCTTTACTCAACTGATGATTGCCAGCAATGGGGCTGGAACTTAGGATTCTAACTCAGAAATCTTCCCTCAATACCCAAGTTCCCACTCTGAGAAACTATGTTAATCAGCTGTTACCTTGTCTCCATTAGGGTTTGTTATTCCTAGACCAGTTTTAGACAAGCAGCTCCCCCCGCCCTGCCCCCGTGGTTGTCCTTTGCTCCAGAGGCGCTGTTGGAGGACAGGGTCAAGGTTAAAGTCATATTGGAGAACCTGAGTGGGGAACGCAGGTGCCCTGTGCTTTCCTCACTCAGCTAATATCAGCCTATGAGGGTCTTGACCAAGATTTTAACCTCCTGTATTCCACCCTTTGCTTCCTGTTCTCCAATAGCTGATTGTGAATGATAAGAGCCAGAATCTCCGGAGGCTACAGGCACAGAGGAATGAGCTTAATGCAAAAGGTGAGGAGGGAAAGATGGGAGGGCTGCATGGAGGCAACTGGTGTGAGGTCTGAGTGTTCCATCTCCTTGAAGCGAGTCTTCACCTGAGTGCCCACTGCTTCATCTCTCTCTTGAGTTTCATTGTAATCTGCCTAAACACGTGAATTCTAGACTTTCTTTTTGAGTCCTTCCCTTCACAACTTCTGAGTGACCATGGTGCCTGGCTTCCCATCTAGTTCGCCTGCTGCGAGAGGAGCTACAGCTGCTGCAGGAACAGGGCTCCTACGTGGGGGAAGTAGTCCGGGCCATGGATAAGAAAAAAGTGCTAGTCAAGGTAAAGGCAGTAGGGCCCGGCACCAGCCACCTGCCTCTGCATTCCCATACCGTTGTGCGCCATGGGGACCTTGTTCTCACCTTAGTGTAAGACTCCTGGGTCTTCTGGGTGAGGTGAGTGATCTGGTAACTGTCAGGGACGGTCATGCAGCCTTGTTTCTGTTAGGTACATCCAGAGGGCAAGTTTGTTGTCGACGTGGACAAGAACATCGACATCAATGATGTGAGTGCAGCCCGGGAGGTGGGAGGTGGGGGTCAGCTCTCACTGCACCACTTCCTGAGCCTCCGTCCCTTGCCCAGGTGACACCCAATTGCCGGGTGGCCCTCAGAAATGACAGCTACACCCTGCACAAGATCCTGCCGAACAAGGTGGACCCGCTGGTGTCCCTGATGATGGTGGAGAAGGTGCCAGACTCAACTTACGAGATGATTGGTGGGCTGGACAAACAGATCAAGGAGATCAAAGAAGTGATTGAGCTGCCTGTGAAGCATCCTGAGCTGTTTGAAGCACTGGGCATCGCGCAGCCCAAGGTGAGCAGGGCTTCTGTGCCAGGGCCATGCTGCTGCTGTACACCTGTCCCAGCCGGGTAGACTGGAGCTTGCCTCCACTGGCCCTGCTCACGCAGGGGCTGGGGGAAGAGATGCTACCAGGCCATTGAACAGTTTGGGTATAAGCTCCAGAAAGGACTTTGACATTCACTTTTTTATCTCTAGCGTCTAACGTGAGGTCTAGCACAGTGCAAACACTCAATAAATGTTCCTTGAATGAAACATGGGGGCCGGCTTCCTTCCCTGAGCCCCACCCTTGCTCTCTAGGGGGTACTGCTGTACGGACCTCCAGGCACGGGGAAGACGCTGCTGGCCCGGGCTGTGGCTCATCATACAGACTGCACCTTCATTCGTGTCTCTGGCTCTGAGTTGGTACAGAAATTCATCGGCGAAGGTAACTGTGGTCAGAAACATGAAACTAAGGGGAGGGAGGGGGTGGAACTCGTTGGCTTATTGACACCCCGCTTGGTCTCCGCACAGGGGCGCGGATGGTGAGGGAGCTGTTTGTCATGGCCCGAGAACACGCTCCATCTATCATCTTCATGGATGAAATTGACTCCATTGGCTCCTCGAGGCTGGAGGGGGGCTCTGGAGGGGACAGTGAAGTCCAGCGCACTATGCTGGAGCTGCTCAACCAGCTGGATGGCTTTGAGGCCACCAAGAATATCAAGGTACGGTGGGGTCTGCTGGGGGAAGGACCAAGGGAAGGCCCTGGGTGAGGTGCAGCCTGCCTTAGGAAGGGCTTAGCTGATGCCACCTGCTTTGTCCACTCAGGTTATCATGGCAACCAATAGGATTGACATCCTAGACTCGGCGCTGCTCCGCCCAGGGCGCATAGACAGAAAAATTGAATTCCCACCCCCCAACGAGGAGGTTTGTAATAAGCAGCATTGGCAGCAGCCCCAGCTGTGGCGGTAGGCCCTGGGCTCAGGCTTTTCCCTCCCATCACTAGGCCCGGCTGGACATTTTGAAGATCCATTCTCGGAAAATGAACCTGACCCGGGGGATCAACCTGAGAAAAATTGCTGAGCTCATGCCAGGAGCGTCAGGAGCTGAAGTGAAGGTATCGGGAGTGCCCAAGGGAAAGGGGGCAGAGGCAGGAAGCACTGGGTTCAGGACACAGCGGCAACTCCGCCTTCTTTCCCTGCTCAGGGTGTGTGCACCGAGGCTGGCATGTATGCTCTGCGGGAGCGCCGAGTCCACGTCACGCAGGAGGACTTTGAGATGGCAGTAGCTAAGGTACAGGGTCACACCTTTCTGCCTTTGCTGGTGCTGACTCTGGAGCAGTGGGGTCGGGCACGTGTTCACTGGTCTCTAACTCAAATGCTCTGGTCTCTCCAGGTCATGCAAAAGGACAGTGAGAAAAACATGTCCATCAAGAAACTATGGAAGTGAGGCGGACGTCCTTTGTGTGGATCCCTCAAATAAAGCTCTGCTGGTCAAGACCTTGAGGACTTAGAGTCTGTTAATCAGCGGCTGTACTCTTCAATCACCAGGTCTGGGTACCACCAATAAACAAAGATTTATTTGGAAATTTCCAAACCTGCCAGAAGTGGCGTTTGCCAAGCCCTCGGCCAACCCTCCTTAACAGGCTCCAAAGAGCAACAACAGTCCTCCCCATCTCCCACTGCCCTCCACCAAGCACACACACACCCACGCCTCGGGCTACGCCAGAGAATTAGGGTGCCCTCTCCCTAGGAGGCGTTACCCTGGGCCCAAGAACCGGGGTGACAGCCCTCTGGCATCGCAGGAGATGATGGCGGCCAGAGCCGCTTGCATAGATTGAGAAAAGAAAATAAGGAGGGACCCCCAAGTAGGGCTCCCTGAAAACCCCCAACACACCCCCATTAAAAAAAGTGGCTCCCGCATAGAAAATCCTGCTCCACAAATAGTGCAAATAACCCGAAGGAAAGGAAATTACCAGCAGCAAGGCTGGGCTGGTAGGAATGGCAAAGAACTTTGGTTTGGAAAGACTGGGAGGAAAGAGAGCCATGCTCCTCTTCCTCACCCTGCTCCCTGGAGCCAGCGTGGACACTCGCCCCAAGGGGGTCTGTAAACAAGCAAAGCCAGGGGCCTTTGGTTCCAAATGGTCTTGGTTACAATGTCAAAGCAGAGCCTCCAGATCATTCTCAGGCCTGCCTGCAGGGGGCATAGGAGGCCGCTCTTGTGAACCCAGTTAAAGCCAATGTGTAAGTAAAAAGGCTTCGGAGGACCAAGCAACAAGGAATCCTATCACTACACTTAAAGAAACTAAAGCCGGGGAACCGAGGGTAACTGGAGATGCCCCTCACCCCCTCGTTATCCTACGTGTCTGCACCCCAGAGGGTGGTCCCCTTCCAGGCTGAGGGCGTAGCTCCAGGCTGGGAAGAAAGGAAGGGGTCCCTGAGCAGTTAGGTCAGGCGGATTCCCAGCACCTGTTCCAGTTCCTGCCTTCGCTGCTGCACCTGGAGCAGGGACAGACCAGTGGCTCAGGCCCAGCTGCCCACCCTGCCCTCCAGTGTGCCCTCCAGGCCAGCCAGGGCAGAGCCGCCTCACCTTGGCAAAGATGTGCCTCCCCACTGCTTCCTGGGCCCAGGGCTGGTGGTAGAAAGCTGCTCGTCTCTCCTCCTCCGGGTTCCCAGTCACATCAGTGATGATCTGTAGAGCACCAGGGGCAGAGCTGAACACGATTCCCACCCCTGAGCCAGAAGAATGGGGCTGGGGACAGAATCCCCCAGAGCTTAACGTGGGATCACCCTCAGGAAAAAAGGGGCACACCTTGAGGTCCCGGCGCTGGGAACGGAGCCACTCCTGGATGAAGTCCTGGGGGTCAGTGCTAAAACTGAGCATGAAATCCCTCTGGGTCTTCAGCTGGTTGATGGACTCAATAGTCTCGTGGATCTGGGCAAAGGGGTACGTGTCAGACTGGCTCCCACTCCGACAAGGTCTGCTTCCAGCCCTAACCCCAAAGGACTCAGGTCCTATCCCAAGGTGCTATATAAATGGAAATGCCTGACACCTGCCCACGCTCACTGGGGGCCCAGAGGAGGTTGGGGAGGTTGGGGCCCACCTTGACATCAAGGGAGGCGATCTCCTGCTGATTGGTGGNCTTCTGGCCTGTCTCTTATACACATCTCTATCCCAAGGTGCTATATAAATGGAAATGCCTGACACCTGCCCACGCTCACTGGGGGCCCAGAGGAGGTTGGGGAGGTTGGGGCCCACCTTGACATCAAGGGAGGCGATCTCCTGCTGATTGGTGGTAGAGGCCAGAAAATTGCTCATCTGGGCCTTGAGCGGGTCATCCACCTCCACGTCAATGTCGTAACAGGCTGTTTTCTTCTGGTCGTTAGGGTCCACGCTACACAGCACACAGGAGAGGGAGCTACTTTCCCCCCCCCCCCCCCGGGGGAAAAAAAACACNGGTCAAACCACACACACCCAGGGAGCAAGAAACCAAACGTGCTGCATCGCTTTGGCTTTAATTCAAGTCAAAGGTAAACTGCCCTGAGAGCAGCCTTCCTCCCCCTTCCCATTTACCTGATGACGTGGTTGATGACAATAGGGTCTGGATGCTGCAGCAACCCCGCCAGCTTCATGGGTATCTCAGAGAAACGTAGTCGGCCGCAGCTGAAGATCTGGGGAGGGCGCCAGAGGGTCAGTGACGCCCTGGTGGGCACACGGGAAAGTGGCCCATCCCGGGGCGGTGTGGCGCCACAGGCAAGGCGGGGGCCGGCAGGGGAGGGGGCGGTGTCCCCGCTTACCTGGCGGAAGTACCGGTTGCAGTTGATGTACTCGCGCTCGTGGCCATCCTGCAGCTGGTTGTGTTTGATGTAGAGCCACAGGGCCTGCATGATGGCAGCCCTCGTCTGCGTGTGCACCCCCAGCAGCCTCGCCAGGCGGGGGTCCAGCTTGTACTGCGGGGGCTGGTGTGGACAGATGGGAGTCAGAGGAGGGGAAAAAAAAACACCAAAGCAGGCTAGGGCAGGGACAGGAAGCGTTTACGATAGGCACCTGCCCCCAGCCCCAGACGAGAGTCCCCGTGAGCCCAGACGTGGCCGCAGGGCACTGTCACCTGATGATCCAGCATGAGCAGGAGGGTGCACTTGACGTTCAGGTCTCCGGGCCGTTTCACCTGANGTGGACAGATGGGAGTCAGAGGAGGGGAAAAAAAAACACCAAAGCAGGCTAGGGCAGGGACAGGAAGCGTTTACGATAGGCACCTGCCCCCAGCCCCAGACGAGAGTCCCCGTGAGCCCAGACGTGGCCGCAGGGCACTGTCACCTGATGATCCAGCATGAGCAGGAGGGTGCACTTGACGTTCAGGTCTCCGGGCCGTTTCACCTGAAAGCCGTCTGTCTCCTGGGTGGTGGGCATCCGGTGCCACTGGCAGGAGGAAGGGGAGTCAAGCTCATCACCAAAGGGGTGGGCAACATATGCACCCGGCCCTGCAAGGGGCCTGAGGCCATTTCTCTGCCCACCTGGCGCGGCACCCTGAGCTCCCGAGCCCCAGGCCCGCTCTCACCTCCACCAGGTGGTTGTCAGGCCCGTATAGCTCCTTGTCCAGCTCGATGACGAGGCTCTTAAAGAAGGAAGAAAACTTCCGCTTCTGTTTACTAGGCTGGGGATGTAAAGGGGGTAAGACAGGGGTACCGCTGAAGGTTCAAGCCTAAGCCACATACTAAGCCCCGAACAGAGGAATATTGTTTCAGTCCTAAAGCTCAGGGTACTGAGGATTCTCAGGCCCCGAAAGAAGCAGGGAAAAGTGAGACCTGAGGCACGGAAAGGGGCCCTAGGCAGCCCCGCTGTCAGCCAGTAAAGGACCAGGATTAGCAAGGGCACCCCTTCCTCAGGACACTCTATTGCTATCTGCAGGAAAAGCACTGTAACAACCACACAAACCTCCCACCTCTGGACTGGGTGCTGTGCCCTCTCCCTCCAGCAGGATGACCCCGGAAGTGCCCAAGTCTGAAACCCACACAGACCACTGCCCCTCCAGACACCTCCTTCCCCAACTCACATCGTCCAGCAGTTTTCCCTCTACTCGGAGTTCCCAGGAAGCCACCTTGTCCCCTGCGGGGGTTCCTCCAGGGGTCCCTGTGGTTCCTGCACTGTCACCTTCTGCCTTGCTGGGACTGAATGTATTGGAAATATAGATCCGCAGCTTTCGTTTTTGCTAAAGAAAGACAACAGGTTAACTAGACAGGGACCAGCTGCTACCCAATCCTCCCATCTGAACTCATTTCACACGCATACAGAGAGTGTTGTGGGTCAGGCCCCTAGTGAGGCCCTGGGAATTGGGCGAGGAAATCTCATCCCTCACCTTCAAGGGACTCACAGCTTTATGGGGAAACAGATGCAGTACCAAAAGGTCCAATACAGGGGGGTCGGTGGTGTGACAGACACCCAGAGGGTGCTATCAGAAGTCGCTGGCTCATAGTTTAAGTGAAACTTTTAAACACTCATCATGGCCACAGAACATCGTCTCCTGGAAAGCCTCCACCGTTCAAGGAACTGTTCTCTAGATAAAATTTCTCTAGAGACAAGGAAGACGACAGGAACTATGCTTATCTACCCTCCAGCTTTGCCTTTCAAACTTCTGACCATGATGTACAATATTAATGCTTTAAATTATGATTCACGATCTGCACATATATGCAAATATATGAAACAAAAATGTCATAATTCCTTTGCTACTGTGAAGAATGATCATTTCTACAACCCTAATGTTCCATTAAAAACAGGCTGGCCTCACCACATTAAAGCAAATTCATGCTAAATGGGCTGTATCCTATACTGTCAAACATTCTGCTCTGGCCCATCAGAGATGCCCACTTGGCCCCTGGAAAACAAGGCCAGGGAGAGGGAGAGAAGCTTGGCGAGGCCCAGGAGCGGCTGGGGCTGCACACACCGTCAAAGGCTTTTTGATGGCCTCCTGGATCTCCATCCGCTTTCGGGCAATGGTCTGGTCCAGCTTCCGTTCAAAAGCCAAGAGGTCCATGTACGCCTGAGACTCTGGGACAAGCTCCCGAATCTGGAGGTGTGGAGGGAGCAAGGATTCATCAGCTCGTTTCAGCTGCAGCTCTGGCTCCTTCCTCGCTTCCTCCCTTGCCCCAAGGTGAGGGGAGACTGAGTCCACCCTCAGCCAACCAGCCCTTGGGTGGGCCTCCTAGGCCCTCTCCCAACATACTCACTCGCTGAGGTAGAACTTTATCTGCCATCTTCCTCCTCTTTAACCTAAGAGGACAGAAACCCAATGAAGAGGTCAATGGTCTAAAGGACCTCCCTGCCTCCCCACCTCTCCAGTTCCCAGGACCTTCCCAAGACAACCAGGAGTCTTCCTTAGTCATCGCAGCCCTTAGGACACACGGAAACCCTGTTACTGCCAGAGCTACGCTAGACGAGGTAGAAGAAACAGGATGGTCTTACCCCCGGCGCTGGGCAGGCATCGGGGGCTGGGCCTGAGGCACAAGCAGGCGTTTTCGGAATGGGTCCATCATGGTGGGAGGCATGCCAGGTCGAAGTGGAGCAGCTGTGCCAAAAGGGGAGCCGGCAGGGGGTCCCACCTGCAAGCCAGCCATGGGCATCCGGCTCCCCGGGGACATGCCAGGCCGCTGGGGGAAGTGAGCCAACGGGGGTGCATAGGTCAGGGGTGGGGCCCCACGGGGCCCGTAACCCATTCCTTCCATCCTGCTCCTCGGCAGGGTCCAGTCCTGAGCAGCACACCACGGGGCCGCCGAGCCCAGGCAGGAGTGCCAGGAACAAAGGGGAGCAGGCGCCTGAGAGCAGAAGTGTAAACCACACCTGCCCCGCCCCCTTCAACCGCCCTGGCAGCCGTGCCAGCGAATGAGGCCCACAGAGCCCAGGGGTGGGAGGAGAACCCTGCCTGCAGGGAGAAGGGCCTGGGGGAGTTTTGCAGGGCCCGTCGCCACTTGCAACCACCTTCTGGCCCAAGCAACACTCCACCCGGCTCGCTGGACCAGCCGGCCTCAAGGCTCTCAGATGGTCCCACCGAGCACTCCATCCTCTCCTCTCCAAGCTTGAGGCAGAAGCCGGGGTAGTGTCGTAGCCAGGCGGTGGACTGTGGCTGTGATGCAAGCAGGCTGACGGGGCACAGCCCCAGTGCCCGTCCCCAGTCACCAGCCTGGTGGTGTGACTGAGCAGGGAACGGCAGCCCAACGGGCTAGCAGGCCCATCGGCAGCGGCACCCCAGGTGAGCAAGCTGCAACAGGATGGCTTGGAGCCTGTCCCGACGGGTGGGGGCGGCCTCAGGCAGAGTACACAGGCCATCTGGTCACCATATGGCCCCTACTCACCACCCAGAACTGGACCCTTCTTCTTACCTCCCTGCTGCCCAGCCCCCAACCTCTAGACCTGAAGACTCCAAAAGGAAGCTGTGGCTCCCCAGTGGTCTGCGGAAGGGAGAGCAGCTGGCACCTGGCCTCTGCCTGCGGTCTGTACGCCACCTGGTGGCTGGGGCTGCTTGGCAATGCCAAGCTGGAGAATGGAGATAAGATTAGCCTGGGATGCAAGGATCAAAGTCTTAGGATCAGCAGAGAAAGCTGGGTGGGAGGTGGCTTCTTTCAAAGCCTGCAGAAGGGATTTCCCACTGAGGTCCGGCTCCCCAACATTACTGTGGAACCCACTGGGGAGGAGCCCCCACCCCCCTCCTCGTGGCTGCTGCTGCCTGCAAGGCCTGTTTGGCAGCTCTGCCTCGCACACACTGTCCCTGGCAGCTTCACAGGGCTGGCCCCAGGGCCCAGATTATGCAATCAGCACAACCAGCCAACCAAGCCAGGCTGGGTGGGGATCCACAGCAAATCAAAGGACCCCCTGCCCCCTCAACCCCCTTCCCTGCCAGCATCACAGAGATGAGATTCCTGCTCCAAGTTCTTCATCCAGCACTCATCCCACGTTCTCACCAAGGACGGTCAGATTCTTGACCAGAGGGAGACACAGAGGAAAAGAGGAGAAACACGACCCAAAGACAGGGGGAGGGGAGAAGGAGGGGGATGGGAAGGAAGCGTTTGGGAGGATGGGGGGCCTCTGGAGTCCTGCCACNCCATTCATCTGCCTTGGTCTGCAAGGAGATCCAATCAGTCCATTTTAAAAGAGATCAGCCCTGGGTGTTCTTTGGAAGGAATGATGCTGAAGCTGAAACTCCAGTACTTTGGCCACCTCATGCGAAGAGTTAGCTCATTGGAAAAGACTCTTATGCTAGGAGGGATTGGGGGCAGGAGGAGAAGGGGATGACAGAGGATGAGATGGCTGGATGGCATCACCGACTTGATGGACATGAGTTTGCGTGAACTCCGTGAGTTGGTGATAGACAGGGAGGCCTAGCGTGCTGCGATTCATGGGGTCGCAAAGAGTTGGACACGACTGAGAGAATGAACTGACTGATTCACTCCCAAACTTGCCTCCCATCCAGGGTTCCTTTTATATGAAATTCTAGTAAATGCCAAACTCTAATGACAGAAAGTAGATCAGAGGATATCTTGGTTCAGGGATGAGAAAATATGAACTGCATAAAGGATGAATTTTGATGACAGTTACACAACTGTACACAATTGTCAAAATCCATCAAGCTCAACATTTTAAAGCGGGAATTTAATTATATATTAATATATAGGCTTCCCTGATGGTTCCGCAGTAAAGAATCTGCCTGTAATGCAGGAGGCACAGGAAACATGAGTTTGAACCCTAGGTCAGGAAGGTCTCCTAGAGGAGGAAATGGGAAGCCATTCCAGTATTCTTGCCTGGGAAATCCCATGGACAGAGGAGCTGGCATGCTATGGTCCTTGGAGTCTGAAGCCCCTGAGCACATACACATGCGTGTGTGTGTGTGTGTGTGTGTGTGTGTGTGTGTGTGTGTGTATCAACAAATCTTAAATTAAATTAACAGAATTAAGAGACTTATGCCAGCAAGGGCATCTAAAACCCTTGTAGTCAGGTATCTGTACCATGTTCTTTGGGAAGGCTTGAGTATCTGTAAACACACAGCATACACACATATACACATGTGCATACTCAGAGCAATACCACAGTCTTCCCACAGTCTGCATCAACCCAAATGTGTTCTATTATGTAGACTGTTCATATTTCTTAATTTTATGTAAAACTTCAAGGTCTCACCTTATTTTCCAAACAAACTGTTGTGTCTAGTCTCCCTCTCAAAAACATACTCTGAAAGTACCATGTGCGGGTATATCAGGGGGTGTGAATTTATGCGTACAAAAGTTCTGCAGATTATTAATAGTCAAATTTGTATATTGCCGTGGCTGAGAACAGACATTGTACTTCCAGATCATCCTGAGTTTCAGTCCCAGATCCGAGTTCCAGAAAGTACTAGCAAACCCTAGTTTCCTCATCTGTTAAAATGGTAGGGGGTGGAGTGGAAAATAATATCTCCCACCTAATTAGATTGCTGTGAACATTAAAAGCAACAACAAATATAAAGTTCAATAAGTGTCAACTATTATTCTTATCCTATATCTTGAGATCTTTGCAAATCCCTTAAAAATACAATAGCAAATAATTTGCCCCATAAAACACAGTAAAGTGTAACCAAAAAATTTAAGTAGTCCCTTTAGGCTCTTAGAACATATGACTATATGTACTATACAGTCTATAATACAGATGACTGAGGTCATTTTCAAAAGTTTAAAATAAATTTTATCTCTATAATAAACTCTACCACATTAATTTTAATATAATATAGCATATTAACTGTGCATTTGCCTGAGTCAGTACACTTTTTTATATAGTCTTTATCTTTTAGAGAAGTTTTAGATTCAGAGCAAAACTAACAAGAGATGATAGAGATTTTTCATATACTCCCTGCATCTACCCATGCACAACCTCCCCCATTATCAACATCCTCCACCAGAGAAGGACATTTATTAAAATTAATAAATCTACATTGGCACATCATAATTATCCAGTTCCATGATTTGCATTGGAGTTCACTCTTGGTATACAGACTATGTGCTTGAGTAAATGTATAGTGACATGTATTCGTCATACAATATCCTACAGAGTGCTCTTACTGCCCTAAAAATTGTCTGGGCTCCACCAGTTCATCCCTTCCCACTGCCCTGGCAATGAATGAGTGTTTTACCGCCTCCATAGTTTTGCATTTTCTAGAATGCCATACAGAGTTGAAATCACATCATATGTTGTCTTTTCATATTGGCTTCTTTTACTTACTGATATGCAACCAAGTACTCTCCACATCTTTCATGGTGTGATGGCTAATTTCTTTTTAACTCTGGGTTATATTCTATTCCGATGTCTGCATTACTACGGTTTACTTATCCACTCACCTATTGAAGGACACCTTGGTTGCTTCCAAGTTTTGGCAGTTATGAACAAAATTGTTATAAACATCCATGTGCAGATTTTTGTGGGGACAGAAGTTTTTAACTTCTTTGGGTAAATGCTAATGAGAACAATCACTTGCCAACTTCCCTGGTGGCTCAGACAGTAAAGAATTCACCTGCAATGCAGAAGACCCGGATTCAATCCCTGGGTCAGGAAGATTCCCTGGAGAAGGGAATGCTTACTCACTCTGGTATTCTTGCCTGGAGAATTCCATGGATAGCAGAGCCCTGGTGGGCTACAGTCCATGGGCTCCTAAAGAGTCAGACACAACTGAGCAACTAACACACATGTACAAAGAGGATGTTGAGTTCTATAAGAAACCAAATTATCTTCCAAAGTGGCTTTGCCATTTTGCATTCCCAAGAGAAATGAATGAGAGTTCCTGTTTTCCACATCCTCACCACCATTGGATGTTGTCAGTGTCTTGCACCTCAGCCATTCTGATGGGTGTGTAGTGGTATCACCTTCTTGTTTTATCTTGCATTTCCCTGATGACATGTGATGCAACATATCTTTTCAGAGACTTATTTGTTATCAGTGAATTTACTTTGGTGAAGTGTCTGTTAAAGTCTTTTGTCTATTTTTAAAAATCTACTTGTTTTCTTATTGTTTAGTTTTATAATTTCTCTCTATATTTTGGATACCAGTTCTTTATCAGATGTATTTTTTTCAGGCATTTTCTCCCAGACTTTTGACGTATCTTGATGGACAGGGAGGCCTGGCGTGCTGCGATTCATACAGTTGCGAAGAGTCGGACACGACTGAGCGACTGAACTGAACTGAACTTATTCTCATTTTCTTGAGTTTGTCTTTCTCAAAACAGAAATTTCTAATTTTAATAAACTCTTCCTTATTATTTATTTCATGGATCATGTCTTTGGTTATGTATCTAAACTGGCAAAACTTTTATACTTTCTCAAATTGTGTTTAAAATATGAGCATAAATTCACATTGAGATACAAGTTGGGCAATGAGCTAGATATTTGCTAAAGTCAAGAAATGCATAATGTGAATATGGCATAAAACAGTCTCCAACATCCACCTCAGTTACTGAATGTCAGCAAAAGGGCACAAACTTGGTCTGGATAGCTCCCTCACTCAGAGCTGGCATCTGTGAGCCAGCAGCTGGCAAGATTGCCCACAGCCAGGGGAATAGGCGCCTTAAGGATCAGGGCTCACTGTACCATAACTGAAGCAATTCTTGGAACATTGTTTAATTTGCCTCATTCTTTAAAGTAATACATTTTCAACTGTTAAAAAAATTCTAGTCTCAAGTATGAAAGTCAAAAAAGGAAGTCAGAAGAGAAAAATAAAGGCAAATACTTGAAAGGTGGTGATAAATTTGACTTTTAGAACTTATAAGTATCAAAATCACTAAAAACAGAAAAAAAATTGAGTTATATGTGTTTGTGGAAATACAATTATTTAATATAAGTAAAGTAATTCAATCAAAAAGATTTTTCTGTCAAGGACCTTTAATTGTTACATTTTTCAACAACATTGGAAGAATCTAGCATGTCTCACTTTGCTTTTATATCACTTTTTAACTCTGTAAAAAATAGCAGTTAACCTGGTAAGTGATGGTGAATCAGCTGAGCAGCCTCTGGCACAGGCAGCAGCCTTAGAAATACAGCCCTGTGGGACCTCCTATAGGAGATGGCTACTTCTAAATAAAAATCTATTTCTATACTGAAGAGCTGATTTATCCAAAGTCCTTGTGTATTAAGAAATATTTTTAGCAGAATAATCATTTGGAATTGGATATTTAGTGTTCTTTATAATAGTTTTCATTCTGACAATTCTCTTCTTTTAAACCAAGGAAAAATATATCATCCATATTACAAATACACAAGAAAACAAATGCTGTTGTTATTTAGTGATTAATAGGACAATGTTGACTACAGAGGGAAAATGTGACTTGATTTTTAACTTTATTCTGAATTAATAGCTCAGTGACAGATTCAAACCTTGAACTGATTCAAAGATGTAATCTTAACCTTTCCATAACTGAAAAAAAAAAAAAAGGACAATGAAAAGTTACATTGTTTGTGTGATGTTATTTGGAAAGTTCAGTGTATATACTTATATTCCAAATATTCCTAGGCTGTTGTATAGATTGTACTTTTTTCTACAAAAGAACATGTATTTGCTATACAGAGAGCTATACTTAAAATATATGTTCCTAAAACAAAAAGCATATCANGATCCGGATTCCGGGCTTTCCTAATCCAAGTTCTCGAGTTCTTCAGAAACCCACTTTGGGGCAGGGCCGATCTTGATTCCGGTCCTGCCCAGCAAATTCCAGATCCGGGATCTGCTACGGGCCCGCTGCCTCCCCGGGCCTCCGGAGGTTTGGCAGCCAGCGTCCAGTTACCCAGAGGCGGTAACTAACCCCCTGCCCCGCCTAACCCAGCCCAGCACTAAGCCCCGCCTATACCTAGTCGCCCAATGCGAGGATGTCTCCTCAAATCCCGCCCCTCGCGAGACCCGCCCCCAACAGGCACCGCCCCTAACCGCCGGGTCCTGAAGCCCCGCCCACATCCCTTGGGTCGGCCCTCCACCGGAGGGGCGGGAGCGGAAGCTGCACACGGAAATGCGGTGGGGGAGTCAGAGGTCGAAGGTCAGGAGGTAAGAGTACAGTGTAAGAGTAGTTGCTGATTTCTCCTCGGTGGAGCCGAATCCCTGAGGTACCGGGTCACGCTCCCTGAAAACAGTTTTGTCCTCGTTTCTACGTTTTTAGAATTAAAGACAACGAGCTGCTCTCTGCGGCAGGGCAGCTGCCAACTTAACTTTGAAAGCCAGAGCTGCCCGCGGACTTGGCTGCTCCGGACCCGAACCACTGTGTGAAGGGTTGAATTGGCCAAGCGCTGAGCTCTTATCGCATATTTTGAATGTGCCTCTGCCTCCCATTAAGGAAACCTAGTAATAACTTTACTCCACAGGAGATGTTTCTAGGCAAAGGAATTTTGCATTCCGAAAAGCCTCCTAGAGTTAAATAAGGTCTGTCTCCAAGATTTATAGCGACTTTCAAAAGTTCAATACCTTTTCAGAAATCAGCCCTATGTCAGAGGTACTCAAAAGTGCCTCAGCCTTGCCAGGTGTTCTGTGACTTTCTCTCCATGATACAGACCAGTGCTCCTCAAACTCTAAGGAGCATAAGAAACACCTGGGCTTTTGTTTAAAATGCAGACTATGATTCTGTAAGCTTGGGTTCTAGGCCAGGGATCAAGATTCTGCATTCCTAACAAGCTCTCAAACAATGCTGTAGCTACTCAGTACACTTTGGAGTATCAAAGATAGAATTTTTCATTATATAAATTCTCTGTTTTATGTTTTCATCGCCAACCTAGTCTTGCACCAAAGCACCCCAGATCCTGTTCATAGTGCAACCCTTTTTGATTAGTTCTGCACATCTCTATTTCCTGGAAGCTTTATCCTTCAGTGATCAACCCTACTGTTGCTGCTGCTGCTCTCCTGTCTTCTCAGAGATCCCTCTCCTCTTTCTCCCTAAAAGTGGGTTATCTGCAAGTCTGAGAACAAACCACTGGAATTGTTCCACCAGGGCCCCTCCCCACCACTGCAAAGTGGGTAAAGAATTCTTGACAATGCAGTTGATGTCCATTTCAGCCCTTTCAAGCTGCTAGAGCAACAGCAGTTCCAGAGGAAGTAGTAGGGGTGAATCCGCTGGGGAGCTATTCCAAACTATCCTTGCCAAGCCACCCCCCTACACATACACACACACAACCACTGGATCCCTGTGCTGTATTCAAAAAAAGACCTCCCAGGTAATTCTGGTACAGCCCTCTGTGTATATGTAAACAAGTGAATGATCTTCAAGTGCAATGAGATAAAATGATAACATCAGCAATGAGTTAATTGCTATGAAAAAAAATATCCTCAAGGTTTTAGGGGGAAAACATGTCTAAGACATGGTAGAAATTGAGAAAGATTTCCTAGACAGTAGGCAGAGAATAGCAAACATTTATTAAGCATTTACTACACATTACCTTATTTAATCCCTACAATGCATATAATGTAAATACTACTTTTACCTCTGTTTCAGAAATCAAGGCAGAGAGATTCAGATACTTGCTTGTTCTTCCTGTGATGGTGCTGAGATTCAGTTCCGGTTCTAATCTGGCCTGAGAATCCACAATCCAGGCATTTACCACTGTATATCATTTCTTGTTGGTAGTTGTTATTGTTCTATTACCTCTGGTCTGTTATTACCTGCAGAGAAACAGTGCTCCCACATTCGTGTCTTCCATCACCTTGACTAGTGGGTTTTAAACCCACTGGGGTCCTTTGGGTTTCTCAGCGCTCTTGGGGAGAGCTGAAAGTGAGGATGAGAGGGCTGAGCTAGGAGTTCCTCCCTTGCTCCACCTCCATATCCCTGCTGGAGCCAAGGAGCTCTGCTTTTATTGTTTTTTTTTTTTTTTTTTTTTTTATGTTGAGTGACCTTGAAAAGATATCTTTGGCAGAAAAGTTTCCTAAAATGTTAAAAGCCAATGGCTTAGAGAAGAGTCTATAAACATGGCACAACTGACTATTCTCTGTCCTCCTATCTCTATAGCTTTATTCCCCACCAATATCCCATGAATTCTACCATCAAACCACACTGAACCTGCCCTACCCTGAACATGCCTTTCATGCTGTGGTTCTTCTATGATGTTACTAAAATTTAATCTCGTTTAAGGTGGGGACTTTTTCACTGCTGTGTCCCCACTGCCTGGAACTATACCTGGCATAGAGTAAAGTATTCAATACATATATATTAAGTAAGTGTTCTTCCCCAGTTCCCTGCTATGCAAGAGTCTGTTTATTCTGCAAGACCAACTCAAATGTCATTGCCTCTGGAAGTCTCCGTCATTTCCAATCCCCACTCACCAACTGCCATTGTCAATTTGCTATTCTCTTTTTCTGTTTTTCCACAGCACTCTAAATCTGTCTAAAAGTACTCATCCTATTGTGCTGTGACTTTTGTTTGGAGCTCTGTCTCCATCCACACGTTCCTGCAGTGTGAACTCTAGGACCGTGCAGAAACAATGCCTGCTCAGGAAATAACTCTGATAAAAGTTACCTCTGCTTCCCCATCCCAGGACTCTGTTTCAGGTTGTTTCCAATCAGGAGGTAATCCATCATGACAGAAGGTTGAAACCAGCTTAACCATAACAGTTCTGAAGGCAGGAGGAGAAGGGGATGACAGAGGATGAGATAGTTGGGTGGCATCACTGATTTAGTAGACATGAGTTTGAGAAAGTTCTGGGGGATGGTGAAGGAAAGGTAAGCCTGGCATGCTCCAGTTCACGGGGTCACAAAGAGTTGGACACGACTGAGTGACTGAACAACAACCATAACAGTTAACTTTGACTCTTAAATCTTGAGCTTTACAGCCTCACTCCTGTGGACGTATTGTATTGACTTGTGACCCTCCACCTGAATTCCTGGATTTTTCTTTGTTTACTCCCTACCTAGATCTTATCCTTACCTTGACTCTGATGGTTTGCCAAAGTTGATCCACTTCATACTAACTCCTTACGTTTAACCCTTAATCTATAAGCTCTTCTGATTCTGGTTAAGACTATATTGATCCTAACTAGCTATTTAGCCTCTATTAATAAGTTGCCCTGAGTCAGGTATTGCCAGTCCCAGGAATAAAAAGTGGGTAAAAGAGAAAGAGGGGGTTTCCCTGATGGCTCAGTGCTAAAGAATCTGCCAGCAATGCAGGAGACGCGGTTTCAATCCCTAGATTGGGAAGATCCCCAAGGAAATGGCAACCTACTCCAGTATTCTTGCCTGGAGAATCCCATGGACAGAGAAGCCTGGTGGGCTACAGTCCATGGGGTCACAAAAGAGTCGGACATGGCTTAGCAACTAATCAACAACAAAAGGGAGAGAGAGGGTCTTGAGGGATCAGGGAGGCAGCAGATTTGGAGAACATCGAAATCAAGTAAAAAAAAGTAGTCAAATGAGAGATACAGGTACAGGAAAGGATAGTTCTCTAGCTGGGGTTTCTTCTGCTTTTGTCAGGTTCAGATCTGCTGCTTCTATAACCCCATCACATGACCATGAACTACCTGAACCAAAGCAATTCTACACCTGAAGGAATGACTTCTCCACTTCCCTAGGAAAGCACCGTTCATAAAAAGGAAGGGTGGACTGGAGTGAGCTCACTTGCCAAAATTCAATATACTAAGTGATCATTTTATAAAATTATCAGAACTTTAAAAACAGCTATATTTACATGATACAGCTATTTTTATTACATGGGATTATATAAATAGCCTTAAACATGTTGAAGCTGAAAATTTTAATTGAAGAAATTAAAGTTAAGGATGATATGCTGCTGAGGAACTGGAAAAAGCATAGTAAAAATATAAGCATATGATAATATATAAAATGACATTCAAAAGTACCTGAAAAAAATCAGCTGAAGAAAGTCCTGCCAACTATAAGTACTGAAACTTTTATTTCTCACAAGCAGTGATTAGGATGTTGACTTGGTAGCACTTTGCAGAAAGAGTTAACATAAATGAGCAAAACTATTCAAAGCCACAAGAGAAATGAGGGTGGCTTGAAGAGGTTACTGTGATAGAGCTTATGAACTAGCCTCACATTTGATATGCATTAACAGACTGGTTCCAAATAGGAAAAGGAGTGCGTCAAGGCTGTATATTGTCACTCTGCTTATTTAACTTATATGCGGAGTACATCATGAGAGACGCTGGGCTGGAAGAAACACAAGCTGGAATCAAGATTGCCGGGAGAAATAGCAATAACCTCAGATATGCAGATGACACCACCCTTATGGCAGAAAGTCAAGAGGAACTAAAAAGCCTCTTGATGAAAGTGAAAGAGGAGAGTGAAAAAGTTGGCTTAAAGNGTTAGATGGCATCACCGACTCAATGGACATAAGTTTGGGTAAACTCCAGGAGTTGGTGATGGACAGGGAAGTCTGGCATGCTGCGGTTCATGGGGTCTCAAAGAGTCAGACACAAGTGAGTGACTGAACTGAACTGAACATCTGCGTGTCTGAGGTTATTGGTATTTCTCCTGGCAATCTTGATTCTAGCTTGTGTTTCCTCCAGCCTAACATTTCTCACGATGTACTCAGTATATAAGTTAAATAAGCAGGGTGACAATGTATAGCCTTGACGTACTCCTTTTCCCATTTGGATCCAGTCTGTTGTTCCATGTCCAGTTCTAACTGTTGCTTCTTGACCTGCATACAGATATTTCAGGAGACAGGTAAGGTGGTCTGGTATTCCATTTCTTTATGAGAAAATAAAAAATATCTTCGTATTCCAAATTCACAGTATTTCAGAACTAGAAGATCACATGTTCCTTATTGAAAACTCTAATTTTACCAAGGATGGGAGGCAGTAAACTGTAATAGCTGGGATCACAGATTCTGTACTCAGATTGAACTAACATCAAATCAGCTCTGCCTTTGTATCTTGGTCATTTAATCATTAAAATTACTAATAGTATATACCTATATAGCTGACTTTACAGGTGGCATAGTAGTAAAGAATCTGCCTGACAATGCAGGAGACACAGGAGACTCAAGTTCAATCCCTGGTTTAGAAAGATCCCCTGGAGGAGGATATAGCAAGCCTCTTCAGTATTCTTGCCTGGGAAATCCAACGGACAAAGGAGACTGCTGGGCCATAGCCTAGGGGGTCACAAAGGGTCAGACATGACTGAGTGACTGAGAACCCGTGGCTAACATTTACTGAATACTTGTATATCATTTGACACATTGAATATCAGGTGTTAAAAACTTATACACATATTCGTTTAATTCTCACAACTATATGAAGCAAGTATTATTTTAACCAAATTACAGAAGAGGAAATGAAGCTTGGCAATTTTAAATAAATCGCCTAAGTTGGTAGAAGCTCTGGTACTAAAATTATATTGGGTTGACGCTAAAGGCTTCTGTTATGTGCTACCCTGCCTTATTTTATTTTAAGTGTCCTGAGCCTCAGTTATCCCAACTGTAATATTGTGCAATGATAGCTTTTTGTGATAATCAAATAAATATGTGCAAGTACCTAGAAATAGTGAACCCAAAATCTCAGTGATTAAAAGTCCTGTTTCTCCATACCCAACCCAGTGATCTGTTCTTTTTAAGTAGAGTGCGTCATTTAAGTTTCGTGGTTATTTTAAGCCAATTAGCTTATAATGATAATGAATTTTATCTGTTTATTTATTTTATTGCTTCATAACTCTTCTACCTTATCCTAATTCTCAGGACACACAAAAGTAGTTTAAAAAGAATTTCATATTTTTTTAATGAGATAATTTGAGCTATTTAGAAAGCAAGAAAATAGCTTTTGTAAACTGAGCAAATTGAACTTCAAGGGAACTACAATTTCTTAACAAAACGTGAATAGTAACTTATCAGATCTGATTTTTTCATCTTGTTTTCTGTTCTGAAGTCCTAATTTGGAATTTTTAGTAGGATTTCTCTGATAAAAGTTCAAGTTAGAGCATGCAAATCTTGCTATCCATGTGTGCCTGCTAAGTTGCTTTAGTTGTGTCTGACTCTTTCTGACCCTGTGGACTGTAGCCCGCCAGGCTCCTCTGTCCATGGGATTCTCCAGACAAGAAAACTGGAGTGGGTTGCCATGCCCTCTTCCCATGGACAAAGGATGATCTTCCCAGCTATGGGGCTGAATCTGCATCTTTTATTGGCAGGCCAGTTCTTTACCACTAGTGCCGTGTAGGAAGCCCAAATGTTGCTACTGGTAGGTAGGTAGGTTTAGTCGCTCAAACAACTCTGACTCTTTGCGAGCATACAAATCTTGCTATCTGGGAGTGCCTGCTAAGTTGCTTTAGTTGTGTCTGTAGCCTGCCAGGCTCCTCTGTCTGTGGGATTTCCCAGGCAAGAATACTGAAGTCAGGTTGCCATTTCCTTCTCCAGGGGATCTACCCAACCCAGGGATCGAACCTGGGTCTCCTGCATTTCAGGCAGACTCTTTATCAACTGAACCATGAGGGAGGCTAATATTATAGTAAAAGATTAAAGACTCCATAATCATAGTCCTTACTGGTATCCTATAAATAGCTGCACTTGAACTTTCTCTTCTCCCAGTTTTTCTCTAGGCAATGATACTGATGAAGCAGTGTGATTTGATGGGCTCATGGCACTGTGGGTGCAAAGGAATGAGGACTACTTAGGGCGTGGTTTGCAATGGTTTAGTACAAGACATTTAACATTACTTTGTGAAGTAATACATGGGAAAGTTTTAAAGTGTTGTTCATCTGAAAGTCATCATGGCTAGTGTTAATCCAATTCTCTTTTCTCTGCTCTAAAATGAAGAGTAGGATTAGGATGTGCTTTGTAAACATAAAGTGACTTATAAATATATAAGTATAAAACAATGAATTCTGCATTTAAAATTTTCATTTCATAAATACCTTCAGCAAATATTTATTGAGTGTCTAAATGTTTTATGAAATGAATATATTTCATTTACATGTCAAATTATAGATTTCAGAGAGAGTAGGAATGACTGCGTGTTTACTCTTAGGAGTCCCCTGGACTGCAAGAAGATCCAACCAGTCCATCCTAAAAGAGGTCAGTCCTGAATATTCATTGGAAGGACTGATGCTAAAGTTGAAACTCCAATACTTTGGCCATCTGATCTGAAGAACTGACTCATTAGAAAAGACGCTGATGCTGGGAAAGATTGAAGGCGGGAGGAGAAGGGAAGGACAGAGGATGAGATGGNAGAGGTCAGTCCTGAATATTCATTGGAAGGACTGATGCTAAAGTTGAAACTCCAATACTTTGGCCATCTGATCTGAAGAACTGACTCATTAGAAAAGACGCTGATGCTGGGAAAGATTGAAGGCGGGAGGAGAAGGGAAGGACAGAGGATGAGATGGCTGGATGGCATCACCAACTCAATGCACATGGGTTTGGGTGGACTCCGGGAGTTGGTGATGGACAGGGAGGCCTGGCGTGCTGCGGTCCATGGGGTAGCAAAGAGTCAGACACGACTGAGTGACTGAACTGAGTGTTCACCCAATGTTTCTCTAACTATGGAATTATTGTGTTAATTTGGTCCCGGCCTTGTGCTTCAGTTCTTTCTTAGGATTCTCAGAAAGCAAAGAATTATTGCTACACAACTAGCCTCACACAATGTTCTGATTTCTATGGCCAATTGTTTCTTACAGACCTGTTTTGGACTCATATTAGAAATGGGAGGCTAGATAGAGTTCAGAAAAGTATTTTTTAAAATTACTCTCTATGAGATTAAAATACAGCAACCATCCAAATAAAGCAGGGTTTGAAATAAATTTTCTGAGCTAGTTAGGACTATTCCCTGATAAGGATCTAAGAATGGAAGGAAATGAAAGAGAAGTATGCCTTGAATTTCATTTTTGTTACTTTCATATATGGAAACAAATTTTATGAGAGATCTTTGACTATCATTTTATGTAGGTTATCAAAGTCTCCAAAACTTATTTTTTTAAGTTTGGTACAAATCTCAGATACTCACAGTCTTTCCTTTCAAAATTTTCTTTTCATTGCCAGCCTTGAAAAGAATTAAAGTTTTGTTTAACTGCTTTGCAGAGTTATTATTAGCACAGCCCATTAAAGCCTGGTGTTTACCTTCTTGGAGAGACTGAAGCAACAGGGTTGAAGTGTTCATTTGATATGAATTGAAAGATTGCAAAGCAATTAGGACCTAGTGTATTTAGTTGGAGTCTGAAGCATCTGTCTGAGCATTCGTTCTATAGATGTCATTCGTAATTAAAATTAGAACCATTTCACTGTAATGCTTTTTTAGGGTCCATTACTGAAATTGTAACACTAATGTCAGTTTGTGAATAAGGCTTTGAAATACAGGATAGGAGAATCTACTTCCTAATTAGCAAAGTTTGCGAGAGGAAGAACACTGACACATTCTCATCCGGAGATGAGGAGTGCAAATGATTTGTAATGCAGCATTCTGCAGTCTAAGAAAGTTGTGTTTGCTGACAATGGACTCATTAGAACTTTTCTCCTACTGCCAACAGGCACAGGAAAAAAAAAAGAAAAATTTCTGGCAGTTCCCAGTGTTGATGGAGGAATTAAAATTGGCCTTCAATGGGCCTGTGGTAAAGGAGAGCTTTGTTTTGTGTTCCAGTAGGCAAAAAAACGGTCATTTTGTAACTCAATAAAGGTGTGTGTTCTAGGAAATCAGAGGAGTTGTTTGTTAATACACTAGGCACCAACAGAGGAACTGAGTTAAATATGTCACTAGAAAATTTATGATGCATGCAGGAGGCTTCCTGACGTTAGGTCCTTGAGGGAATGAATCTATGTTAATAAGGAAAAATCAGAGGGAAAAACTTTTCGTGTGAGCCACAAAATAGGATAACTCTATGAGTTTTAGAATTAATTTTAGGTGAATTTTCTCAAAATAAAATGTAGTGTTCCTTTTTGAGTATGCTTCAATGATTCAGTCAAGTAGATCTTGAAAAAATATGAGTGTATATTTATAAGTAATCTCATTATTAACTTTTAGTTAACTGAACTTGACCCTCTGCATTAGAGGAAGCTGTACATCTTCACTACTGCAGTATATATTTCTTCCATCATGTCACAAAATATTACCCTTCAGTGTTTTCTAATCCCCATTATTGTATATCTTAGTTTTGCTTCTTTTAATTAAAAGTTGTTGGTGGTTTAAGAAATCTAGAAAAAATATTTATAACATCATAACA
Organism: Neotragus pygmaeus; assembly: GCA_006410875.1. Classification (NCBI taxonomy): domain Eukaryota; kingdom Metazoa; phylum Chordata; class Mammalia; order Artiodactyla; family Bovidae; genus Neotragus; species Neotragus pygmaeus. The sequence continues at coordinate 1,253,604 of SJYV01033058.1, forward strand.
TAGCTGCCTTAGGTTGCAGTGATAAGAACTTTCACTCTGGATAATCATCTGCACATCTGCATTATTATAAGAAAGTATTAAAAGTTGTTTGAATATTTTGAAGAATGGTTAGAAAATTATTTGCTAAAGATTAAATTTATCAGAAGAATGCAAAGTGAAATAATTGCAAACTCTGAAGTTATTTATATAATTTCACTGACTGCACTAACTTATAATAAGTATTAAAATTATCCATGTATACATTTCCAGCACTGAAAAATTGTATAACTGGTATTTTTGAGCAGTTACCAGTATGCAAATAAGAGCAAATTCAGGTTAACAGTAATAAATCAAACATTGTCTTAACCTGGATCACAAAGAACACACCAGATAGGTGCTGTCAAAATACAGCTGGATATCTTAAAGGTACAGATGTGTGTATTGGCATCTTTGCCATGCTTTTAACCCTAGGGTCATCAAGACATCAAATCTGTCCATTTTTCTACTACAAAGTAAAGACTGATCCTTCCACTTTATAAGGGACCAAATTCAAGGACTCCAAAGGCAGGGCTGCTTCTGAGTCTGATATTGAAACAGCTTTCACAAAGACGCATGTGACTATGTTGCTGCTGTTTAGCCGCTAAGTGGCATCCGACTCTGTGGCACTCTGGGCTGGAGCACAGCTGGCTCCTCTGTCTGTGGGATTTCCCAGGAAAGAATGCTGAAGCTGGGTTGCCATTGCCTTCTCCAGAGGGTATTCCTGACCCAGGCATGGAACCCACATCTCCTACTTGGCAAATGGATTCTTTACCACTAAGCCACCTGGGAAACCCATGTGTGCCTATATGGGATTAAAAATAAACTCATTTTGTTTTCTCATTATCCACCTTCATTCCTAAAATGGAACATTTCAGGTGGTTCGTTTAAAGCATTTTCAGTAAATGTTGCTTGTTGTTAAAACCTGTTTAAATATATGCAAAAATAGTTTCATAATGTTCTTTTTTTTTTTTTAATTCCTTTCACAACATTTTTTTCCAGTAAAACACAACTTTATCCTTCTGTTTGCTTGGGGCGGAATCCTTGGAGTCACCCTTGATTCAAGTTTTTCCTCTCACAACACACCCTGAATACCAGCAGATACTGTTGGCTCTATCCTCAAACTATACCAAATTTCGATGACATTTTTCTGTGCCACAGCTAACCCTCTTCTCCAAGCCATCACGACCAAGTGTGGATTATTGTCACAACCTCCTTTGTGCTTGCCTCCATTCTATGCCTCTAGAATTAGGAAAAATGAGCGATTGTCTTCATATAGAAATCAAATCTTGTCATTCCTTTAAAGTCGCCAATGGATTTGCCATTGCTGAGATCAAATACTAGAGATTTTATTTCCAGTATCCTGTCTCTTCTTTCCTCCTCCACAGGCATCTTCTACTCTCTTCCTCCTCACTATCTTCCCACCGCCCACCCTGGTCCTCCTTCTAGTTCTTGTAGAAGCCAAGGTCACAGAAGCCGTCTGTGACCATCTCTTCTTGTAGAAGCCATCTGCTCACAGCATGATTTCATTGAGTCCCTCCCTAACTACCCTCTATTGCACACACACTTCCAGCAAACAGTCTCTATGACACTAACCTGTTTCATTTAGGTGCTTATGATGTCATTCACCAAACACTCACGGTGCTTCTAGCATGCTCCAGGCACTATTCTAGGTAATAAGGACATAGCAGGCAACAAAAATAGTCAAAAAGGCTGTTGTCATGGAAACCATATGTTGGCAGCACTTACATTTTCTATTGCAGTTATCAAAACGTGATGCACATTTTAGGATTTAGCTTTTATTTAGTCTGTTTGTTTTTTTCCCCATAGGAACCAAGCTCCACCAGAGAAGGAAGTTTGCTTTGTTTAATGCTAAGTCTTTATAGCTTAGATATTGCTTGTCACATGGTAGGCACTAAATAAATATTTTGTGACTACAGAGTAAGTGAATGAGGGCTTCCCTGGTGTAAACAATCTACCTGCAGTGCAGGAGATTCAGGAGATGTGGGTTCAATCCCTGGGGTCTGAAGATCCCCTGGAGAAGGAAATGACAGCCTACTCTAGTATTCTTGCCTAGGAAATCCAATGGACAAAGAAGCCTGGTGGGCTACCATGCATGGGGTCACAAGAGTCAGACATGACTTAGTGACTTCACCACCACCATCACCACCACCAATAAATGAATGAATAGATGGATTTAAGCCAAAAATTAATTTTACCATCACTTTTTCTGCAAATCAGGATTGATAAGCAGCCCCTTCCTCCAACGTGCTTTCCAGATAACAGACAAGCTTGAATTTTCAACAATCATCTGTATTTAGGAGTATGAATTTAGAAGATGTTTCTCAGCAGAGGATCAATATCTAAAATATAAATTATAACAAAATATTTTCATTCATAAATTAGCTGTCATACATATTAAATAACAATCTTAATTATAAAGAATNATGGCATCACTGACTCGATGGACGTGAGATTGAGTGAACTCTGGGAGTTGGTGATGGACAGGGAGGCCTGGCCTACTGCAACTCATGGGGTCACAAAGAGTCGGACATGACTGAGCAACTGAACTGAACTGAACCAGGCAAATGAATTTGTAAAGGGCCAAAAACAAAAAACAGTGAACATGCTAAAAATTAGGTAAAGCAACAGAAGCATCACATCGCAGATATATTTTGCTAGAAATAACATACTAAAGTAATGTTATACAACTGAAAAAGCATTCTCACATGAAACTGAAATTTGTTTACTAATACTGAAAAAAAAATAAAAGTTTTAATGTAGAATATTAAGTATTTCTATGTGCTAAGTCGCTTCAGTTGTATCCAACTCCTTGCAACCCTATAGACTATAACCAGCCAGGCTCTTCTATCCATGGGATTCTCCAGGCAAGAATACTGGAGTGGGTTGCCATGCCCTCCTCCAGGGGATCTTCCTGACCCAGGGATCAAACCCGAGTCTCTTATGTCTCATGCATGGGCAGGCAGGTTCTTTACCACAAGCACCACCTGGGAAGCCCCAAATATTTCTATAGTGACTTTTTAAAAACTTTTGTTGAAATATTATTGACAATCAACTTCACATATTTAAATTGCAGTTTGATAAATTTTGATATATACTCTATTTTCATAAACTCTTTAAGTTACTCTAAAACTTCAGACAAATGAAATATTTCTTAAAATATTCCTATGAAAACAAAATAGAAACCTATCAATTAAAACTTCTCAGAAATCTCCAAACACTTTAAAAACTAACCCGTATAATAGTAATTGTTGGGAACTTTATGAAGAGGTAAAAGAAACACTTTTTTGAAAAACAGTGTTGGGGTCATCCCCATTTTGGCCTTTTGAGTCATCTGGGGTTAGGATAAGTTGAAGGTATGTGTCTGACAAGCACAAATCTTCTACTCTCTCCTACTGATAGAGGACACCAAGGGTGGGGATGATGTACCAAGCTTGTTGCCTAAAAGAGGGTGGTGGTGATATCTTTTCTAGACAGATCCAAATTCTCATCCTTACCCCTGCCTTTGGCAACAATGGATGAAGAAGCCGAGGGAAAACGGAAAGCAGTCAAAGAGGCTGGCATCATAAAACTAGAAGTCTTCTGAAGGAGTTACATCACACCTCCCCACAAAGAAAATTAAGGTATGAAATCACCATTCTTCACAGAATCCTAGCTCACTCAATTACTAAATATTTATTTAGTGCATGCTATGTGCAATCACTGTTCTGAGTGCTAAAGTGACAGCAATAAATAAGATAGGTGAAAATTATGCCCTCATGTTTTGACACAAGATTCTAGAGAGAGGAATTCTTTGGTGGTACAGTGGATAAGAATTCACTTGCCGATGCAGGGGACACAGGTTTGATCCTTGGTCAGGGAAGATCCCACAAAGATTCCACATGCCACGGAGCAACTAAGGCAGCGCACCACGACAAGTCACAACTGCTGAGCCCATGCACCACAACTAATGAAGCGTGTGTGCCTGAGAACCCGTGCTCTGAAATGAGAAGCCCGCGCACGATGAAGAGTAGCCCCCGCTCATTGCAACTGGAGAAAGCCCTGGTGCAGCAATAAAGACCCAGCACAAACAAATAAAAAATCAATTATAAAAAAAGATTCTAGAGAGAAAATAACAAACAGGTAAACAAATAGATATATACAGTGGTGTACTAGTGAATGTTTACCAACCATTTCTCAGAAAAATACAATCAAACCCTAACTTGTAAGCTCTAACAATTTCAGTGATATATATGTATATACACTTAATACATATATATATACATATGTATATACTTCTACCATTATACGGAGAAGGCAGTGGCACCCCACTCCAGTAGGCTGCCTTCCGTGGGGTCGCTAAGAGTCGGACACGACTGAGTGACTTCACTTTGACTTTTCGCTTTCATGCATTGGAGAAGGAAATGGCAACCCTCTCCAGTGTTCTTGCGTGGAGAATCCCAGGGATGGTGGAGCCTGATTGGATGCTGTCTATGTCGTCGCACAGAGTTGGACACGACTGAAGTGACTTAGCAGCAGCAGCAGCCACCATTATAATAAACCATAATGGAAAAGAATATGAAAAAGAATATACATAGTTTATTTTATATACATGAATATGAATATATCCAGAAACTATCACATTGTAAATCAACTATACTTCAATTAAAGAGTTTTTGGTTTTCAGGTAACCGACCAATATCATTAAATGCAGACTTGGGAAGAGAACAGCTCACCCATTTAAGTTGGTCGCTGGATATTTAGCTCAAAGTCAGGTAATGGTTAGTGCTACAAAGAAAAATAAAGCTCGGCAGTTTGAATAATCAGGAAAGGCCTTTCTGAGATTGGAAAAGGAAAAAACTGATGACCATTTATTGCACACCTGTTTAGTGTCAAAAACAATGGTAGGCACTTTCATATAAACAAACTAAATGCCATTCCTTTTGGCAGAGGAGGACACTGTAAGTTACCTACATTTCCCATAGTCCTAAAGCTAGTAAGACATTCATGGACAAAATTGTTTAGCCTCAAAGCTTCTATTCTATCCAACATTCTCCCTGAAACTGTGAGTAGCGAAAGAGGAGGTAGTGGTACTAGGGTACTAGAGAAGTAAGCACTCGAAAAAACCTTCCAAATCTTCAAATTTCACTCCATCAAGAAAGTGAGCCCACGGCTTAGGATCAGACCAGCGGCTACAGGAGAGCCAAGCCGCAAAAGGAGGCCGAAGCAAATGGCCTAATTTCGGCTCAGGGAAAGGGTTTTGCGACATGACCCTCCGGAGACGTTCCACGTGGAAGCTGACAAAAGGATCTCAGGGTGGAAAGAGGCAACAAAGCAAGATTTATAAGCTCGCCCCAGTTTTTATGGCTTATTGATAGGACCTGACTGGGGCAGGGTGGGGAGCAAGGGCGCCCGCACATGGGGTAGGAAGTGAAGCCTGAACCAATATTGCTCTCAAGCGTGTTACTTCTATGTGGGGAGTGGGCTACAGAAACGGGGGCAGGCACTGGCAAGGCATCCCTTTCCCAGTCCACCCAGGAAGAGCCGGGAAGAGTCCCAGGAGGGCTTCGTGCAAGTCGCTAACTTAGATCCAACGCCAAACCCCCACTGAGGCCCAAGGCAGGAACAAAGCAGCGCGCGCAGCCCACTCCCGCGCGGGAGTCCCACCTGTTCGGGCCGCACCACCCCTCGAACAGGCAGGGGTGCGTACAACCCTTGTTTTCCTTATAGGGCCATTACTTGCTACAGCAACCGTTTATCTTTTGTTTTCTCGTTATTTTATACAGTAAGCTTTATCTCGAGTCAAATATGTGCTCTCTGCCAAACAGGATACACGCAACCCTACTCTCATCTTCTCCGTAACCCCCTCCGGTCATCTTAGCTTCCTGCCTCAGCCAACCCTCGCTAAGCTTTTGCGCAAACGTCACGAGTTTCTAGGCAGAATAGGCAAATCCTCCGGCCAGGAGCGTCGTCTTGCGCCCCCGCCCGGCAGTGCCTACCAAACGCTCTGAGCGCGTGGCCGGCTGTTGAAGGCGTAACGGGCGAAGCCGAGGAGCGGATAGAGGAGAGGCTGGAGCAGCGAGCAGCGGCCCTCAGTGAGATTTTAGGTCTTGTTTTCTTCGTTTAGATTCCTGCCGGGGTCTCCTCCGAGGATGCCTGTGAAATCTGTGGGGGTCTGACCTCTTGGCCGGCTTTGCCTCCTCACACTCGGGAATCGTTGAGGAGCATTCACTGAAGTATGTTTCCCACATAGTTAAAATTTTAAAACACTATCTGCTTTTAAAGGCCTTCAGGGCCTGTGGGGCAGTGCACATGCTTCTCGGGAAACTCCACCTGAGGCAGAACTGACCTTTATACTCTGTCTGAACGATGGGCATAGCCCGTCACTCATATATTTGTCAATATTTTATTTAGTTCATTCGTTCATTTTATAGTCGTTGAACTTCTGTAACCGTTCTGGGTGCTTGGGATCTATCAGTGAAAAAGGCCCTGCCCTCAGAAGGGCCTTACAGTCCAGGCCGGAAGTAGACCGGACTTCCAGAGCTAATGGATCAGGAGGAGTGTGTTAGAAGGTGGTGCTGCTGAGGGGGAAGATAGCAGCCGAATCGTCCGAGGATGTGCTGGGATACGGCCTTGGAAGCTCGAGGTTGTGGGCCTTGTTGCAAAGATACATTGAACTGGGTGAAGCAGTGTTCAGGGAGGAAGAAGTGAATTCCAGGCAGAGGCAAGAGAGAGTGATCAAAGAGTAGGATGTGACTCAATCTGTATAAGAAACTGCAACTACCCTTGGGATGTAAATGCATAATGAGCATCCCAAACTTGGGCAGAAGTCCAGTTCAGCTACACCAGCCAAAGCCATCCAACAGCCCTTAAACCCTGCACTGGAAGGGCGGAGTTCTAACCCCTGCACCGGGGAAGTCCCGCCCACCATTCTCCTTGCAGCCTTTTAGGGCCTGGAGTACCTGCCAGTGTATGTACTCCCTCCCAATAGCGCTCAGCAGAGTATATTGTTATTTGTATTTACATTTGTCTTTTCCACTAACTCCCAGTAATTCTTATGTAATAGGATAAATCTTGGTAACTTCAACACCTTACTACAAGCCTGGCTGAATAATTGTTTGCAGAAAGAATGTATGAATATAAATATAAGTAGCCTTTGTACTTTTTTCACAGAGCTGTTATTGCTCAAAACTCTTGTTTTGAGATTTCCTTCACAGTCTGGTGTTACTTTATTATCTCTTCCATGATAGGAGATCTTCCTTTGAAAGAGACGTTAAGTCACTCAAAGATACGTTTGGGGAATAAGATGAGTGAATAATAACACTTTTGCATGAAGAATAATAGAATAGCTTAATAAAGAGATTGGTTTTTCTTATGTAGCTTAAAATCTAGTTCTAGATCACTTTCCAAAAAAATTTTGAATAATGGTGTCGTTACTGGATTAAACTTATAGCCTACAGAAGTGATTGTTTTGAATGGTAGTGTTTACTTGGGCGGGTAAATTTTGATATGCCTATTGTTTTATGTGTGAATAAAAGAGACCCCTCAAAAAACCCTCTTTCAGACCAGCATTCAGGTAATAGTAGTCTTGTACAAAACCTAATGTATGAAAAAATGCAGAATTATAGGGCTGTCATTTGCTTATGGAATATGCATGATGCGCTAGATACTGTGCTAGGTGCTGCAGAAGCAAGGTAATAAAATGGTCTTTTGTTCTTAAGGAATCCCTAGTACAGTTATGATTACATAATTAAAATAACCCACTGAGGTGAATAACATTTTAAGGTAGATAGCTTCAGAAATTACTTTTGGAATCAAGTGTACAGATAATGTGTAATAAGTAAGGGATTATGAAGTGAAATGGGATTAGTCAAATTCCTTTCTTAGAAGAAATTAGCTTGAATTGGATTTTGAAAGAAACTCTTGGTATAGATTGGCAGAGAAAAAAAGTGGATGTTTAAGACTTGACTCAGTCAAAGTGTAATCCAAGTGTTGCCTGGTGAGCCTGGAGGCAGATCAGAAAGATGGATTATTTTGAGAGATATTTCATGAAGCCTGAGGAAACATTTCTCCCATAAGAGAACAAGAGTCTAGTGAACATGTTTTCTTGATTCAGGGTCACTTTCCACTGGACAGTGCCAAATAAACACTGCCAAATTTCATCTCTCTAAACCTCATTTTTCATATTTCCACGCTGACAGCCGTTTTCTATTGACTCAAATAGAAGCAATCATGTAAACAGATAAGTGCAATACAAACTGATACAGGAATCTCATTTAATCGAATACCCCTTCATTATTTCCCATATTTTCCTGTTGTCTTTTTGCTGTGCACATGAACCAAACTGAAATGGATAGATGAAAGAATTTCTTTTAATACAACCACAGCATTGATACTCTTGCTGCAGTTTCTCCAGACCATGTAGGTTTTCAGGAAAGGAGGTAACTTTTAACAGTATCAAAGAAAGAATTTCCTACTTCCTTTTCCTGTTTATTTGGTCGCTTTCTCCAGCATTGCTGCCTTTCTTCCTCTCCAGCTTCTGGCCCTTCTCATCAGGATGGAAATGCTACTGTTCAGTGTCTGGGCCCTGCTGGTCTTGATCCCTGACCCAGGTGAGGCTCTTTGGGAAGGTTTCTTTACCTTCTATGGGCATGATTTTTAGCAACACCTTAGTTTCCATAGGGACACTAATGGAGAAATCAATCTCCAAAAGATGACGGGGGGTGGGATGGTGGTAGAGTTGGGATTCTAACTTGTCCTTTCAGGGCCCTTTTCTTGTCCTGTCCCCTGTTCCTGTTTATTCAGAGTGGGTTTCCTATTCTCTAACCTATAAATAGGTAGACTAGGCTCTGTATTCTCTTTAAGTCTGTGATCCTCACCAGAGATTTTGGCATGACTGGTTGACCTTTTCAGGAGCTGTAGAAGAGCAATTTGAGGTTTCTGTTTGGCCAGATCAGGCCCTTGTAAAGTATGGACAGTCCTTTATGGTCAACTGCAGCACTACCTGTCCAGACCCAGGACCCGGTGGAATTGAAACCTTATTGAAGAAAACCCAGGTGGGCAAAGGGCCTCAGTGGAAAGAGTTTCTGCTGGAAGATGTCACACAGAATTCCATCCTGCAATGCTTCTTCTCTTGTGCAGGGATCCAAAAGGACATAAACCTTGGCATCACTGTGTACCGTGAGTGGAGCTGAGGGCTGGGGAGGAAGGGAAGAGTGGGGGAACATGACTGCTATGCCTTATATAGGGAATAGTTAGAGAATTTCTTTTAGGGGAAAGAACTGAGGTCTTTACTAAAGGCTTTTGTCATACTATAGGGATTCTCTAGCCAATTGTTTCTGTTTCCCTTTGGTGTAGGCTTTTAAATTAGGAGCAGACCACAGAGTGCATCCTGGCATCTGGGCTTGAGAATATGTTCAAATACAGGAGGCATATGCTAATGATGCTGATCTGTAAATTACCAAAAAAAAGTGTAAAATTAGTGTTGAATTGTCACAAATTCTTGGAATAAATAGGAATTAGAGAAAAGGGGGGCTTTATAGGCTTGGGTAGTTGGAGAAGTCTCCACAGAAAAGGAGGCTCTTAAACTTCACTCCTGTGTATGGTTAGGATTTGAAGTGATGGGAATGGGTAAGGAGAATCTTTCAGGTGAGCAAATAGCATCGGCAAAGATGTAGCCATGAGTGTGGCCTCTGGGGTTGGAGCTTTGTTAGCTATGGTGGAGTTTTCATGTGATGCTCAGGAGCTTCTCAGATGCTGCTCACAGCTCTGAAGCACTTCTGGTAAGAGAGAAAAGCTCTCCAGAATGGCAGAAAATGGGCCCCTCCGAAGCAAAGGGGATCTCCAAAATGGCAGTCAAAGCAAGGGGCCTCTCAGCAGTCACATGTCTTGGCTATGACTTTAGCCCCCTGCGATGGGAAGAAGAAGCCTAACTCATCTCATCCAGGGCAGAGAGCTGATGCTGTTCATCAGATGGTTTAAGAGTAGCAGTCCTACCTTCTATCACAGGCTTCCCATCCTCTTACTCTTTCTCTCTGGAGAGGTGAGTATCCTTCTCTCATCAAACCTATCTCTTGGTCTTAAAGAGCCACCAGAGCAGGTGATCGTGGAGCTGCAGCCTACGTGGGTGGCTGTGGATGAAGCTTTCACGGTGACATGTCATGTGCCCAGGGTCACACCCCTGGAGAACCTCACCCTCACCCTTCTCCGGGATGACCAAGAACTACAGCGGAAGAATTTTAGGAGCTTAGCTATGGCTTCCCAGAGAGCTGAGATCACCATCAATGTCAAAGCCCAACGGGAGATTGACAGGTGCAATTTCTCCTGCCATGCAGAACTGGACCTGAATTCACATGGTGGGGGGCTCTTTCACAGCAACTCAGCCCTCCAGGTACTCCGAATCTTTGGTAAGTCAGAGCCCAGGTGTGGAGGGAATCCCGGGGCTCATTTTCCTCATCTTACCTTGGCCTTTAGGACTCATTTCCCATAGGGTTTAGGATGCAGGTGGAAGGGTAATTGAGCTTCTTTACTTGAGTTTTAAACTCACTGTAGGGAACAGAGAGCTTTTAGCCGCAGTCCCTACACTGTGGGGTCCTATACAATTTATCATGGCCTTTCTCTTTTCTTCCCTTCTCCTCATTTCTTGGCAGAATTTTCTCAGAGCCCGCAAATCCGGGTCTCTTCACTTCTGGAGGCTGGGATGGCAGAAACGGTGAGCTGTGAGGTGGCTAGGGTGTTCCCAGCCGAAGAGGTAATGATCCACATGTTCCTGGGAGACCAGGAGCTTAGCCCCTTTCTCTTCTGGGAGGGAGACACAGTATGGGCCAATGCCACCGTTCAGGCCATGGAGATTGGTGATCAGGAGCTGTCTTGCCTTACATCTCTGGGTCCAGTGGAACAGAAAACAAGCCAGCCGGTGTATGTCTATAGTAAGTGACCTGCCTCTTCCCTTCCCTTGAAGGTTCTCTGCCATTGAAAACTTCCATAGTAGAGGCTTGGTTATTCAGCTGCAGGTGTCCCCATGAACCTAAGTGAACGCTGGTCTTCGTCTTTCTCAGATAAGTGCAGGGACGCATTGAGGCAGCAGTTCTATCCAGCCATTGCCCTGTTTCCTTAGACCATCCTACTGACAGAGTGATTATGGATGCTTGAACTTATTCCTAGGTACAGTGATTTGAGGTGAGAAAGAAATCTGTAAGATGAAAAGACATCTTGTTCTCCTTGCCACAGAGGCACCGCCAAATAGGCTCATGTGGCATTTGCTATGGAGAAGCTCTCAAATTGCCAAAACCATCTCATTGCTCCTGCAAGTCAGCATAGAAGCAATATTGGTATCCAAAGCCTTTCCCTTGTCTGCCTACCCAAGGGGTACCACCAGCAGCTGAGTACAGAAGTCGCTGCCAGTTTTGAGAAATGTGTTTGATTCTCTTCTTCCTTTCCTTACAGGCTTCCCTCCACCAATCCTGAAGATGGAAGAAATGTACCCATTGGTAGGGACAGAAATTAACGTGACCTGCTCAGGGCATGTTTTAACATCCCCTAGCCCTACTCTGCGGCTTCAGGGAGCCCCAGATCTTCCTGCGCCTGGGGAGCCTGCCTGGCTTTCACTTAATGCCAGTGAGGAAGATGATGGCCGGAATTTATCCTGTGAGGCCTCTTTGGAGGTTCAGGGTCAGCAGTTGAGCAAAACCACTGTGATCCAACTCCATGTCTTGTGTGAGTAGAAGCCTGATCTTTCTTGTCAAAACATGGATTGTTAGTCTCACATTTCCAGAGATCTTAGCCAATACCTGCATTGTTAGAGGTGCCACATTTTTCTCATTAAAAAATAAAATCAAAGGAAAAAATAAAAAGTAAAGCTCTGCAAGCTTACCTTACCCATGGGAAAATGAGTAGGGAGAAACCTGGGGGAAACTGGAACAAAAGAGAAAGTGATCAGGCTGAGGGCCAAAGGCTGAGAACATAGGGAGTAAAAACAGCTGGAGCCTATGCTGAGGAGGGTAATTTCTTCATGAAAACTTGTATTTTGAAAAGTAGAAAAATCCTTGTCTCTGGGTTTACCCCAACCCATGATATCCCTCACAGAGAAGCAAAGATGAGGAGCAGGGACCCCAGGACCACCACTGAGCAAGCTCATTTAGTATTAACCCATTAAAATGCCCTGTTGCATCTCAGATTCATCCAAGGAGGAAAAAGTGTAGTTCAAAGCAGGGAACTGATGGTCCTCCCCTTGGGAAAGGAAGCTGTTGGGTGGAGGGGACACATCATTTGGATAGGGGAGGGAGAAGGAGCTAATGCATGGCAGTCATGAGGAAACGTGGCACACTGAACTGACTCCTCTGGGGACTCTCTTTCCAGACAAGCCACAATTTGAGGAATCTGGTTGCCCTGGCAACCAGATCTGGCTGGAAGGGATGGAGCAGATGCTTGTCTGTGTCCCAAAGGGAAACCCGACACCAGTCTTGATGTGTACCTGGAATGGCACAGTCTTTGACCTTGAAGTGCCACAGAAGGCATCCCAGAGCCACTCTAGAACCTACAGCTGCACAGCCACCAACCAGCTGGGCTCTGTCAGCAAAGACGTTGTGGTCCTTGTTAAAGGTGACTGCGGCTCCCCTGCTGCCAGGCCCAGGGTGGAAATCCCTCAGGGGCTTGGGATTCTTAAGGAGATAAGAAAGAGCTCAGTGGGCTGGGGAGGGTGAGGCTGACACATAAGCCTGGTGGGCTGGGGCAGGGTGAGTCTCCCGCCTGCTAACCCTCCCATTTCTCTTGTCTTCCATGCTTCAGCAGGACTGGATGAAGGAGTCAGTTGTATCATCTTGGTGATTGTTATTTTCGCCCTTGGAGTGAGCACCATAGCAGTGGTTCTGAAACTATTGGCCTTGCAAAGTGGAGAGGAGGAAATTGCCCTATAGGCAGAAGGAGAAGAACAAAAAAGAGGAAAGCCAGTTTGCTGTTCAACAAGCAGAAAAGCACAACGAACATAATTGTTAATTAGAAAGTTACTTGGTTGAAGGCAACCTCTACCACTGGGGTTTCCTAAGGGAGGGAAGGAGGGGGTGGAAGAGAAAGGGAGACGTTATCTTCGTTCTGTGGTCCCATAAAGCAATATTTCTGGTCCGCATCCTGTGGATCCAATCTAGCCACAAGCCCAACTCCTGTAAGAATCCAGTCCCAGTGTTCAACTAGTGAGTGGGCCTTTTGCTCCTTGTGTGTTCATCATTGACTCTCAGATTCAGAAAAGAAGTGCCTTGTCATCCCCATTCCCACTGCCCTTTTCTCCCAAACAGCAGATGGAAGAGATAGCCAGAAATATCTCTGAGATACAGTGCATTTCTCATGGTTTCCTCATGACTAAATGGGAACCAATTTCTTAGGCTAGGGACCAGTTTGAAGGTAGTCACATGGTAGTCACATTCCTAGCAAAGGGCTAGGAATTAAAAGCCTGTTCCTGCCTACATATTACACATTCTGGGCTCCCCTAATGGGGAATTCTGGAATACTGGCTCCAGAGCTGAGCTTGGTAACATCATTGAGGCTCAGTGGCTAGTCGGGCTTCAACTCCCTAACCATCTGTTGTGTGCCCTAGAAGAGCATACAGATCAGAAGAAATTCCACATTGGGTCAGACAAGCAGCTTTCCTAACCCAGTGTTCTGTCCTTGAAGTGGAAGATAGAGTTCTTCCTTGAAACTGGGCTCTGAACATCTCTGAATTACTATTTAGAAATCCATTATAGAGTAAATCATCTGAGTTCGTATTAAACATTTTTTTTATCTGTACAAGGTCTTAGGGTAGAATCCCAATTCTCCTTTTCTATATATAAGTATGTATTTTTATATGTCTGCAAACTTTCCTTTAAGCGTCAGGAGGACTCCTCATATGACAGTGTTCACCATATGATAGAGCTTCCTTTTCTGTTCATTGGAAAGATTATATTCAACCTTTAGAGAAGATATAAAGATTTCTAAAACCAATCTTTTTTCCCAAATCAGTTGTGTATGGCTCATTGAAGTGTTGGATATGATAAAAATAAAAGTGATTTTACGTTATCTGAAACTAGTTTTCTTCTGTGTGTGAAAATTTTATTAAGTCACATAGTTGCATTTTGAATAAAATTTCTAAGAAAAGAATGTTCATAGCCAGCCCAGGGCAAGTGGTGCAGTAGTTCAGGAAGTAGCATTTTTGGCTTGCCTTCAAAACTAAAGTTCAGACTTCCAGATGGAGGGCAACAGCCTTCCCCAAATTGAAAACACCACCTAGAAAGAATACAGCAACAAGCATCAAAGTTAAAATAGTCTCATTCTTCCCAGACCTTCCCTGAGTCTGAGTTGTGGATTAGGTGTAAAATAATCCTTTGGTTTTAACACACACAAAGCAGTGGGGATATGCTGGTGAACAAAGCCTTGTCGCTGCTACTAGAAGCTAGAGCTTGTCAGCAGCAAAGCACAGTCCTGTGAATGGGGCCACACAGACCCTTGGGAGAACCCCTAACTCGGGATCAAGGAAGGCTTCCGGGGGGAGCTGGGAAATATCTTGTTCGAATTTGTACAACAGCAACCCTCCAAATGACCTCCACTTCCATTTTTCTAATTAGTAGGCACTGCTCTCTCATCGCGTGAGTAATAGCAATTATCCACTTTTCTGAATTGAGCGCTTGGGGAAGTAAGTCAGAAAACAGGTTCGAGAAAGGAGTATAGTGTTACGTCATCCAGGAATCTTTACCCACTTCAGTGTCTTGGCATCAGCTGCATCATGTGCAAACTCCACCTCATGAGCCCAGAGCTTCATGGAACAGTGAATCCTAAATAGGAGAGAGGAAAGGGTCTTTCGGGCTCTTTGGTCCACCTTAGTGGAGGCTTAGCCTGCTCCTGCCTTTGTTTCTCACTGCCACGTGGTGTCACTGTTGGCAGTGTCCTTCCCAGCCCATACAGATCCAGATTCCTGGTGGGCTGCCGCTGATCCTCCAGGGAGGATGATCTACTGTTCAGGTCCAGCTTACCGGGACACCTTGCCTGGGGTTCTTAGAGCAGGGCACTTTGGATGCCTTGTTCCCTAAGTCTCCTCAGATTTGGGTAGGCTCTTCCCCTTGTAGATTCAGAACTATTTCCTTTCTCTCCCTAGAGGAGGTGGTCCCTCTTAGTCAATTCTTAAAGCACAAAGTATCTTCTTACATTTCTTTTCCGGAACAATTGATCTGGTCTCTGCTCACCCTACACAGTGTCTCCAGGAAACCTCACTCCCTGAAAGGTTTTGATCATACTCCTTTTCTGAAAATAGAGCAGCCAGCTCACACTTAACTGCATTTATCCTGATTTTCTCCAGGTGAAGAGCTATCTTTAATACTCCAAAAGTTTATCCTGTTAGAAAAGTCAAGGCAACTTTCTTTTAGACCTGAGAAAACACAAATCTTCAGTGGGATAATAATAACATTTACCTAGTATACAACTATATTTGGAAAGAGATGACTTAGTGCTTATAAATACACTAGCACGGTGTCATATATGTGTATTTACAAGTGGCACCCCACTCCAGTACTTTTGCCTGGAAAATCCCGTGGGCAGAGGAGCCTGGTAGGCTGCAGTCCATGGGGTCGCTAAGACTCAAACACGGCTGAGCGACTTCACTTTGACTTTTCACTTTCATGCATTGGAGAAGGAAATGGCAACCCACTCCAGTGTTCTTGCCTGGAGAATCCCAGGGACGGGGGAGCCTGGTGGACTGCCGTCTATGGGGTCGCACAGAGTCGGACATGACTGAAGCAACGCAGCAGCAGTTTGTACTATACAATGACGGTGATAATCATAATAAACTGAAAGCAAGAGTCAGAAATCCATGACAAAAGTCATACACATCATCAATACTTCCTTACTCCTTTTCCCACTGTGTTCTCTCTTCCTCTTTTTCTACTCTGTTTTCTTTCCTCTACTTTTTCCTTTTTTTAATGTTCCCTAAGATTTAGGACTACTGGTAGGATGACCAGTTGTCCCAGTTTGCATAGAGCTGAGAGGGTCCTGCAATGGGTCTTTTGATACAAAAATTGGAAAAGTCTCATACAAACTGGGAAGAATTGTTCATTCTTATACTGGTATCCCTCAAAATGTTTCTCAGCTTTGCCAGGCATTCTGACTCAAAGAAGTCACAAAACAGTATCATTTTTGCTTCTCCCAGAAGCCCAGGGCCTGTAAATCTGAGGAGGACTCATGAAGAAAGGGAAAAGTGTCAGTTCTCTCAAATGTATATAAAAGGGCAAAGCTCACTGTATGTATTTCAGCAATAATGATGGAAAGAATTCAGGATGATCATTTCAAGTTAAACTTAAAAGATTGAAGGAAGTCAGGAAAACATTATTCCAAAGAGTCTAGGATTACTGGAGCTCTATCTATTGAATTCTTTCTTATATACATCTCATTAATCATAGGGAAGTTGTTTTCATTAAAAAATATTAAAAATTTTAAAAATTATGAGTTCAGTTCAGTCGTTCAGTTGTGTCCTACTCTTTGCGATCCCATGAATCGCAGCATGCCAGGTCTCCCTGTCCATCACCAACTCCCGGAGTTCACTCAGACTCACGTCCATCGAGTCAGTGAGGCCATCCAGCCATCTCATCCTCGGTCGTCCCCTTCTCTTCCTGCCCCCAATCCCTCCCAGCATCAGTCTTTTCCAAAGAGTCAACTCTTCGCGTGAGGTGGCCAAAGTACTGGACTTTCAGCCTTAGCATCATTCCTTCCAAAGAAATCCCAGGGTTGATCTCCTTTAGAATGGACTGGTTGGATCTCCTGGCAGTCCAAGGGACTCTCAAGAGTCTTCTCCAACACCACCTGTCTCTTATACACATCTTACTGCATTTATCATCTAAGAAAATTATTGGTCAAATGCCACTAAAGTGTCTTCATTCTAATGGGCTACAAGCCCAGGGTGAAAAACAATTTTCTGGAGTACATATTCGGGTGTGAAATTGCTGGGTGTGGGTTACACATATTTACTAGACAACGTCAAACTGTCTTTTAAAGTGAGTGTTCCAGTTTACACTGCCACCTGCAGTGTATACAGCCGTTAATTTTAATTTGATTTTAAAATCATAAAATGGGCTTTAAAAGCTTATCAGGGGCTTCCCAGGTGGTCCAGTGGTTAAGAATCTGCCTGCCAGCGCAGGGGGCATGGTTCGATCCCTGGTCCACTAGACCCCACAGGCCTCAGGGCAGCCAAGCCTGCGCCCCGCACCTCCCGAGCCAGGGCCCCGGGGAGCCGAGCCTGCGCCCCGCACCTCCCGAGCCAAGGCCCCGGGTCCGCGCTCAGTGACCAGAGAGGCCCCCGCAGAGAGGAGCCGTCACCCGGCAAGCAGGCGCCACCACAGGTGCCCCAACTAAGGGGAGCTTGTGGGCAGCAAGAAAGCCCCAGCGCAGCCAAGGATAAATTAAAAACACAAAAATAAACAGCGGCAACCTCGGCTTCATTAAAAAAAAAAATCAAGTATGCGTTTGGCCTTCTATTCATTTTGTACAGTATCTTGATTATCTGAGAGTTGTATAAATATTTATTGAGTTAGGTGGCCACCAAGACCTAAGCCAACATTAGATAAATAATACAGATAGTTACTACTTTTCACCACTTCACAAGTTACAACTCTCCTCATTAAAAACTTACCTAACTAAAACTCATATTTCACGTATTATTTCTAGGACTTCCAATAAAGTNGTTGAGTGCTGCTTATTTGAAAGTTGCTAAGAGAACGGATCTTAAAAGTTTTCACCACAGGACTTCCCTGGTGGTCCAGTGGTTAGGAGTTCGCCATCCAATGCAGGAAATTTGGGTTTGGTTCCTGGTTGGGGAGCTAAGATCCCACATGCCTAGTGGTCAAAATACCAAAACTTAAAACAGAAGCAATATTTTTACAAATTTGATTAAGCCTTTGAAAATGATCCATATTTTTAAAAAGTCTTTAAAAACAGTTCTCATCACAAGAAAAAAAAATTGTAATCATGTATGCTGACAGATTTTAGCTAGACTTATTGTGGTGATCACTTCACAATACATACAAATATGAGATCATTGTATGAAACATACATATATCTTATGTATTAAAAATATATATAAACTAATGCATTATATGAAACTAATACAATGTTTTATGTCAATTATACCTCAATGTGAAGATTTAAATTGAGGTAAAATATACATAACACTTACTGCACACTCATATTGTTGTGTAACCTGTTCCCCGAACTCGTTTTCATTTTGCAAAACTAAGAGCCTGTAAAGCAGCTCCCTGTTGACCCTCCTCCCAGCCCCTGGTAACCAGCATTCTACTTTCTGTCTCTATGAATTTGACTAAGTACTTCATATGCGATGACTCATCTAATATTTGTCTTTTTGCTCCTGGCTTATTAGAACTTTTAAAATTGACTGGTTGTGGACTTCCCTGATGGTCCAGCCTTCCAGTATAGGGGGTGCAAGTTTGATATCTGGTCAGGGAGCCAAGATCCCACAAGCCTCTTGGTCTACAAATCAAAACATGAAACAGAAGGAATATTGTAACAAATTCAATAAAGACAATTTTTAAAAAGCCTATTTATTTTAAAAAATAAATAGAAAATAAAAGTAACTGGCTAGAACTGGAAACAGAAAGCGCCGAAACTGGCCCAGGTCTCTCATCTCCTTTTGTTCCTTTTTAAACCAAGCTCACATGTGGACATGTGCAATTCATCTTTGTGGTTCCAATTCAGTAATTCTCCACCTTCTCACTCAGGGAGCATTTTCAAATTGTCTTGTCCAGGTTCCACTCCCAGATTCATTAAATTTAGAATCTCAGGGAGTGAAGGCTACTGCAAACATCCCAGGTGTTTCTAATTTGCATTCAAGATGGCCATTCAGTGCCTAGCTGGAGAGCTGAAAGGCAGATGTGTGTGTGTGTGCTGTGTGCTTAGCTGCTTGCTGCTGCTAAGTTGCTTCAGTCGTGTCCGACTCTGTGCGACCCCATAGACAGCAGCCCATGAGGCTCCCCCGTCCCTGGGATTCTCCAGGCAAGAGCACTGGAGTGGGTTGCCAGTTGCTTAGCTGTTTGCATCTCTTTGCAACCCTGTGGACTTCAGCCTATCAGGTTCCTCTGTCCATGGGGATTCTCCTGGCAAGAATACTGGAGTGGGTTGCCATGCCCTCCTCCAGAGGATCTTCCCAACTGAAGGATCGAGCCCAGGTCTCCCGAATTGCGCTTGGATTCTTCATCATCTGAGTCACCAGGGAAGCAGATGAATAGCTGGAAATCAGAGAGTTTAGGAAAGATGATCTTCAAGGTCTCTTTTTATTAAAATTTTTTATTTTTTTATTTACGGCTGTACTGGGTGTTCCTTGCTGCGTGGGCTTTTCTCTAGCTTCAGTGAGCAGGGGCTACTGTCGGGTGTGTTGTTCAGGCTTCTCATTGCAGTGGCTTCACTTGCTGTGGAGCACAGGCTCTAGGCATGCAGGTTCAGTAGTTGCAGCTCCCAGGCCCTAGAGTGCAGCGGACTTTAGTAGTTGGAACATGTGGGCTCGTCAAGTTCTTTTTAAATTCAAAAATTTTGCAAAATCAACTGGCATCTTTGTAATTCTCAGCCAGCAGTGGTTGAGTTGCTTCAGCTTGGCTTAGAAGGAGATGAACCAGAGCTGTCTGGAGTGTGGTTCCCCCTGCAGCTTACTGCTCTCTTGGAAGCCCACTGTCCTGTCCTACTCTTTCCCACCCCATGCATTGTAGCCCACCAGGCTCCTCTGTACATGGAATTTCCCAGGCAAGAACACCGGAGTGGGGTGCCATTTCCTACTCCAGGGGATCTCCCCAACCCAGGGATCAAACCCAGGTCTTTTGTGTCTACCTGCGTTATCAGGCGGGTTCTTTACCACTAGCACCACCCAGAAAGCCACATAGAGGCCTCTTACTGGTGGCTATAACACCCCTCTCCTGCCGCATTTCATTTAACACATACTTCTTAATATGGCTAACTTTCCCTTTAAAACACTTATTCGAGTAATAGACAATAGTATTTGTGTTCAATACATCAACTCTAAAAGACCTTGAGATTTGCAAATAATTCTAAAGTCAAATGGGGATATTACAGGGATATTGATTTCAGCTGGATGTAAGAGATACTTTACTGAAATCTGAGGGGTTTAATAGAATAAATTGCCTTATGAATAGTGATTCCCTTGACACCAGTGCTACACAAGTGAGTATGACCTGTGAGATATACTATAGCATAAGAATCCTAAATTGGAAGAAATGAGGATGACCTGTGAGGAGGCTCTGTGCATGCGTGCTAAGTCACTTCAGTCATGTCCGACTCTCTGCAACCCCATGAACTGTAATCCCTGAGGCTCCTCTGTCCATGGGGAGTCTCCAGGCAAGAATACTGGAGTGGGTTGCCATGCCCTCCTCCAGGGGATCTTCCAGACCCAGGGATTGAACCCATATCTTCTGTGGCTCCTGCATTGCAGGTGGATTCTTTACCACTGAGCCACCTGGGAAGCCTCTGGGAAGCCCTCCTACATCCAAAATTCCATGATTTTTATTTATTTATTTTGGCTGCACTGGGTCTTAGCTGTGGCATGTGGGATCTTTTTAGTTGCAGCCTGTGGGATCTAGTTCCCTGACCAGGGATCAAACCCAGGCCCCCTGCATTTGGATCTTGGGGTCTTAGCCACTGCACCACCAAGGAAGTCCCCCAAAGTCCATGATGTTAAAGTCAGACAATTAAAGATTGACCTGAAGCAGAGGGATGGTTTCTGAGCTAAGAAATGGAGCTCCAGAGTTCTGATTATTTCAACTTTCAACCATTCCCCAAGTATATTTACATTAATTACTAAATGTAAGATATCCCAAGTGAATACACATGTGTGCCATTTGGAAGAAAATTCATTACAGCATGTAAGAACTTCCTAAAAGCTTTTTAGGAAGATTTGCTGATTATTTTCATTGTAAAAGAATTATTGATTTTGTAGAATCATGTTTTCGGAGAAGGCAATGGCACCCCACTCCAGTACTCTTGCCTGGAGAACCCCATGGATGGAGGAGCCTGGTAGGCTGCAGTCCATGGGGTTGCTGAGAGTTGGACATGACTCAGTGACTTCACTTTCAGTTTTCACTTTCATGCATTGGAGAAGGAAATGGCAACCCACTCCAGTATTCTTGCCTGGAGAATCCCAGGGATGGAGGAGCCTGATGGGCTGCCGTCTATAGGGTGATACAGAGTCGGACACGACTGAATCGACTTCGCAGCAGCAGCAGCAGCATGTTTTACAAATATAGATAGAAATAACAAAACATAAGAGAAAAAGAAAAAGGAGAGATAAATTAATCTGCAGTTTTAGTCAGAGATTTAAAAACTCATTTTTCAGTACTTAAGGAAGTAAATAGGCTGCCTCCCCAAAAATCATCTTTGTTGTTAATTTCTTAATTTTCATTAGAGGACATCTTCCATATTAATTCAATATTGTTAAATGCTTTGATACTTGTTTTATGTTCCTGAAATACTTGGAAATTAAGCAACATAATTCTAAATTGCCATAGTCAAAGAAGAAATCCCAAAGAAATTTGGAAAATATTTGAACTCGAGGATAATGAAATCACAAAATATCAAAATTTGTAGCATGTAGCTAAAGCACTGATTAAAGGGAAACTTATACCTTTAAATCTTATATTTGAAAAGAATAAAGCTCTAAAGTTAGTAATCTAAAAATCCACGTAAAGAATATAGGCTTTTAAAGAATAAAACTTAAAGTGAGTAGTAAAGTAGAAATAATAAAGTTAAGAGCAAAATTTAGCAGACAATAGAGTTACTTTGAACATCTAAGCATTAATTTATCGATCACTAGCTACTTAGCCAAGGTGCTTGGGTGACTAAAAACAACTTTAAAACTGCCCTTTGAAGTGTATTTAGAAAGAAAAAAGAAAGAAACATTCAGGCTGCCATTAGGGAAGCAGAATGGGATTCAATTCCTTTGGAAAAACACAGAGCACCCCACAGTTCAATGCAAAAATAGCTGAAGCTTCTTACGTGCCGTAATGTGTCAATCACTTTAGAAACCTCATTTCATTTACTCCTCACCCAAGCCTTATAAGGCAATACATTATTATCTCTATTTTGTAGGTGAGCAAACTGGGTCTTGGGGAGGTTAAGTAATTTCTTCCTGGGCATAAGTTCAAGTCCAGGTCTTTGTGATTCTTTCCCTTATTCCAAGTTATCCCAATCCATTCCTCTAATAACAGATTGCTCACTGACTGCTTGAAGAGCAAATGTGTTTGGGTTAAATTTTGCCCTTAAAATGTTTTCAATATGAATTAGTTGCCAATGTTTAAACATTTGATTTTACATGGAAGTCTGGATACCCTGTTTGTCTCCAAGAATCAGAAGGTCTGGCAGCCCTACATCTGAGCTTTTTTTTTTTTTTTTTTTTTTTGCTGTGTCAGGTTGAGGCACTTGGGATCTTTAATTTCAGCATGAGGGATCTAGTTCTCCAACCAGGGGTTGAACCTGGGCCCCCTCCATTGGAAGCACAGAGCCTTACACACTGAACCACCAAGGAAGTCCCCTGAGGTCTTTTAAAAAATATATCTATTTAGTTTTGGCTGTGCTGGGTGTTGGTTGCTGCAAGAGGGCTTTCTCTAGTTGCAGCAAGCAGGGGCTACTCCACTTTCTAGTTGTGGTGAGCAGGCTTCTCATTGGGTGGCTTCTCTTGTTGCAGAGCACAGGCTGCAGGTGTGAGGGCTTCAGTGGTTGTGATATACAGGCTTAGTTGCCCTGAGGCATGTGGAATCTTCCCAGATCAGGGATTGAACCTGTGTCCCCTGCATTGGCATGTGGCTTCTCAGCCCCTGGAGCACCAGGAAAGTCCTCCTGCAGTCCTGAATGCAGGATAAGGCAATGTAACAAGGCTGGATGGGCTGCATCCTTAGTGGGGGCCTGAGACTGTAGGCTGCCCTGCTTNTGTCCCCTGCATTGGCATGTGGCTTCTCAGCCCCTGGAGCACCAGGAAAGTCCTCCTGCAGTCCTGAATGCAGGATAAGGCAATGTAACAAGGCTGGATGGGCTGCATCCTTAGTGGGGGCCTGAGACTGTAGGCTGCCCTGCTTCCTACCCCTCTGTGCTATATCCTTCACAAGTAGGCTAAGGGCTGGTTGCTATTTCCCCCTCCACATGCAGCCCTTGGCACTTATGTATATAACCTGCCTGGCACCTGTTGGCACTGACTTTGCAACCCCTCATTTAGAACTGGGTCCCAGCTGGTGCTAGGGGTAAAGAACCCGCCTGTCAATGCAGGAGACATAAGAGACGCTGGTTCAATCCCTGGGTCGGGAAGATCCCCTGGAAGAGGAAATGGAAACTCACTCCAGTATTCTTGAATGGAGAATCCCATGGACAGAGGAGCCTGGCGGGCTGCAGTCCATGGGGTTGCAAGTAGCCGGACACGACTGAAGCAACTTAGCATGTACACATGCATTTAGAATCTCTCTTCCACATCTCTTGACCCAGTTCGGATCCCAAACATTCTGGTCCTATTGGTCCCAAATCCATTTTTGCAGGGTTCCCATTTCCCACAGGGCTTCCCTGATGGCTCAGAGAGTAAAGAATCTGCCTGCAATGCAGGAAACTCGGGTTTGATCTTTGGGTTGGGAAGATCCCCTGGGGAATGGCAACCCCCTCCAGTATTCTTGCCTGGAGAATCCCACGGACAGAGGAGCCTGGCAGGCTACAGTCCATGGGGTCACAAAGAGCTGGACACAACTGAGTGACTAACACACACACATATCCCGACGGTAGTTGGGCTAAGCGTGTAGTCACCTTAAAATNTCTTGCCTGGAGAATCCCACGGACAGAGGAGCCTGGCAGGCTACAGTCCATGGGGTCACAAAGAGCTGGACACAACTGAGTGACTAACACACACACATATCCCGACGGTAGTTGGGCTAAGCGTGTAGTCACCTTAAAATTTATGCACAAAACTAATTCTACGATTTCTCTCATTACTTCCTCACATGTTGGAGGCATTTTCTCTCCCTCTGTACTTAATAGCCTGTCTTGCTTTAATTTCTTCCCACTCTTGGAGGCTAGGTTTGGTTTGGTGGGCTGATGAGGAAGAGAGAAACCGTTCCAAGTACTTTAAGGGGTGGGATTGAAGGTGGAGCCCTCCTGAGCTATGAGCGTCCTATGAGTGGGGCTGGAACTAAGGACCAGGGGTGTGGACAGGGTGTGTCACAGAGAAGGGGATGTGCCTGCTTCTTTCTGGCCCAGGAGGAACCGGGTCAATTATTTAGCACCTGGGTACCCATAGAGCCCACAGCATCCCTGCTCTTGTCTTCCCAATCCTCCCTCTCGCTGTCCTGCCCGACCCCATCCCCCAGAATAGAATGACACCTACTCAGACAATGTGATGCAATCTCCTCGTTTTATTAGGAAAGGACAGTGGGCACTGGAGTGGCACCTTCCAGGGTCTAGGAAGGCATGGGGGTGGGGTAACAGCAGACGGCTGGCAACTAGAAGGCACAGCTGGCCTCCCCGAAGCGGCGACACTTCATGACCCGCAGGTACGTCTCTGTCTTGTGCAGGTCCTTCCGGAAGCAGGAGAGCAGGCCGTAGTTCTTGAGCAGCGCGTCGTCACTGCGCATGTTTGTGTCAAATTTGTCATAGGTCTGCTTGAGGATCTGCCCAGCCCGGGGGGTGCCATCTTCCAGCTCCTGCCAAGGGAGGGAGAGACAGAGAGGCCAAAGCGCCCTCAGGAGCGGCTCCCTCCTGCCCGCTCCATTTTCCACCCTCCCCTATAGGCTTGGAGAAGGGTGAGGAAGGAGGTTTCAAAAGGGGAAAAGGTTTCTCCTGGGTCAAGGCTGGACTGCTAGAAAGAGAGAGAGCAGGGATCTCTCTTCCCCAGCCCACGTGTGTTCTCCTGGCCAAGCCAGGAGAGGGTGGGCATGGCCCCCAGCATGGAAGGGAGCCACAATGCCATCCTCACCCGCATCAGGGCCAGGATGCCTTCCTCCAGGTCCTTCAGCTTCTCATAGACTCGGTCCGAGGTGCCAAACACCAGGCTGTTGGTGAAGACTCTGCTGAGGAACTGCAGGGGCCCGAGCCACGACTGGATGAGGAGCAGTGAGATGCGAAGCAGTTCCAAGTCCTGCTGGCAGATGGGTGGTCGGTGGGTGCCGTGGGCTCAGGGCAGCCCTGCAAGGTCGGCCTCTGCCCAAGGACCTCCTGCCACCACCACCAACCATCATCCTCCTCTGCCATCTACCACCCTCTGCCGCCTCGGGGAGCAGGCCGCCCCAGGCCCAGTGTGGAGAGCTGGGGCAGCCTACTTAGGATGAAGGAGGTCCCCGGTTCCTCAGTCCTAGGTGGCCACTCACTGATTTCTGCTGGGCCTCATTCTTGCCCGTGGGGGCCGGGATGGTTTCAGAGAAGCAGAAGGCAACCTGGGTGTTCTGGATGGAGTATCTCTGTCCCTCCGGGATGTAGGTGCGCTCCTGAGGAGAGAACACACCCACTCAGGTCCAAGCTGGTGCACGGTTCCCCTCACTGCCTTATCCGAAACCCTCCCCACCCCATACACCCCCATTTCTGCTCCCCTGACCACGTCCTTACTTGGATAAAATACCACTGAGTTCCTCAGTTCCCTCCCACTGTGTGGAGGGGGCGCGGATTCACCCCTTCCTGCCTCCCCACCTCCAGGACCCATCCCTGGGGAGCTTACAAACTCTTTGAAGGTGTCAGCAGCCAGTTGATGCAGGTG